>VZTH01003815.1:0-15584 GCA_013397815.1 Aleadryas rufinucha | reverse complement strand
TCCAGCGTGGCCCGCGCCCTGCGCCGCCGGCTGCCGCAGCGCCCGGGCTGGGCCTGCGCGCTGCTCGCCTACGACGAGCTCATCCCGCCGGAGGCCTTCTGCCCGCGCGCGCCGGGGCCGAGCCCGCTCGAGCCCTCCCCATTGGTCAGTGCCGCTGCGCCCTTTGCCGGTCGGGCGCGCTGCATGTTACGTCACTGATATGCGATCGCCGTTGCCAGGCAACGGCACGCGGCCGCTCCGGGGCTGGGCCGGGACCGGGGTTGGGCCGGGTCCCTCACGGGCCGGCCCGGGGAGGGCGGGAGCGCTCAGCAGCGGCGATGCGGGGCCGTGATCTCTCCCCTTCCTCTCTCCACAGCTGCCCGGCTGGAAGCAGAGCCGCCGCGAGCTGCTGCAGTGCCTGGAGGGATTCCTGCGGGCGCTGCTCACCGGGGCGCCGCTGCCCGGCCCCGCGCAGCCGGGCTGGGAGCGCTTCCTGGGCTGCTGCCGCCGGGAGGGGCTGCTGCCCGCCGCGGAGGGGGACGCCGGAGCCTCCTCCCGGCCGCTCGTCCTCCTGCTGGATGACAACTTCTATTACCAGAGCATGCGGTACGAGGTGTACCAGCTGGCCCGCAAATGTAATTAGTCCTTGTTCTTCGTCATGGGGATGTTTGTGGGGAATTCAGTGCACTTGAGCTGCCTTCTTTCAAGTGCTCTCTTGGAGCGTTGGTTATTCTGAATTGCTGGATACCTGTAATATAGTAGCAATCAGTGTAACTTTATTACTGACTTATTATAAATTGGTAGGTCATGTAAAATCCTTCCTAGAGCAGCCTTAAAGCACCTTCCAGTACATAAAGAGGCTCCAAGAGAGCTGGAGAGAGACTTTGGACAAGGGCGTGGAGTGCCAGAACAAAGGGAATGGCTTCCCACTGCCAGAGGGCAGGGTTAGATGGGATTTTGGGAAGGAATTCTTCCTTGTGAGGGTGGGGAGGCCCTGGCACAGGGTGCCCAGAGAAGCTGTGGCTGCCCCTGGATCCCTGGGAGTGTCCAAGGCCAGATTGGACATTGGGGCTTGGAGCAGCCTGGGACAGTGGAAGGTGTCCCTGCCCATGGCACGGGGAGGAATGAGATGGGCTTTAAAGTCCCTTCCAACCCAAACCATTCCATGGTTCTGTGTGTTGATCTCAGACATAACTTGTGCAGCCTTGAAGGTAAAATTATGTTCCCTGTTTGTTTGGAAACAAATCCTTAGATTTGTTTTCATGTCATGCTCAGAACCAGTGCAGAAGCTCCTCATTCATACAGAGCTCTTCTCCTGCATGTTGCTTTCAGAAATTGTTACTTGAACTGTTTAAAGAAAAAAAATTGTCTGGTTCTTTTCTTTTTAGATTCCTTGGGATTCTGCCAGTTATTTTTGGACTGTCCACTGGAGTGCTGCCTGCAGAGGAATCGCCTCAGAAGTGATCCCGTGCCTGAGCAGACAATACAATTAATGGCAAGGAAAATAGAAATGCCAGATCTCAGGAAAAATGCTTGGGAGCAGCACAGCCTCGTTCTGAATAGTTCTGATCACATCTCAGAGGACAAGTATGTTACTGGACTGATCCTAGAATATTCCCTAAGTGCTGTTTTCAGTGGTAGAAGCTTTTTATTGTATCTACAGAGTGTGTAAAAAATATTCCCAGTGGTGATTTTTGGAAGGCAGGCAGTTACACAGAATTCAGGCTCGCTGGGAGCTCACAGCCACCATCCTTTGCAGAGTTAACCTCAACACTCACAGCATTCCTACCCTGTCATTGCAAATCTGTGTGAATTGTCTGAAATGCTAAGGCTGGAAATAATTTGAGTTGCAATTGTTTTTCATCTCAAATTATTTCACTGATTGTCTCATAAATTTCACTGAAAACTTGCTATCTTTTTTATTCTGTGGCATCATTAGAAAAGCAGAAAAGTGTATCTGTTTGATTGCCATGGTTTACTCTGTTGTTTGTTTTCTTAGTGAGCAGATCATGAACTTGCTGGCCACTGCTTTGGAAAATCCAGAGAGGCCAAACGAGGAGGACCCAGAGCAAAAGGTATCACTGCTGGGCTGCAGAGCACAGCTTTGGGTGCTGACTGAGGTGCTGCTAATGTCTTCTTTCCACAAAGCACTTCAAAAGTCAAATAAATTTAATGTGTTTGCTTGTTTTCTTCCTTCCTGGTGGCCCTGGCCAGGAGGCAGCTCGAGCCATCTGTGCAGCCAGTGCTGTCCATCAGGCTGACCAGGCATGCAGGAGAGTCATCTCTCAGGCAATGCAGGATGCCAAAGGTACCTCTTCTACCTATCCTACCTATCCTAGGTGCTAACTGGCAACGGAAAACAGTCCCTGGAATTCCCTTGGGGTAAATTGTTCAGAAATCCTATCCCAGCATGTGTGCCTGAGGCAATCACCTTCACAACTCTGGTCAGTGTTATTTGTGGAATTTGTAAATTTAAAAACCAGTATAATATTTATTAACTGTATTAAACATAGCTTTAATAAACCCATTTAGTACAGAGCAGCATTTTAGGGATTCAATACTGTTTTGGGACACATCAGGAAGGACATGGGCTTTGCAGTCTGCACTGGTTTGCTCCTAAGATTTATATGAGGAGCAACGCAGTGTCCTTAACTGAAAAGCTCAGCTCTGTGCCTGTGTTCAGGCTTCTCTCTCTGAGCAGGGACAGGACCCAGGGAATGGCTGGAGCTGTGTCAGGGAGGGTTAGGTTGGGTATCAGGGAAAGCTTCTTCCCCCAGAGGGTGCTGGGCACTGCCCAGGCTCCCCAGGGAATGGGCACGGCCCCGAGGCTGCCAGAGCTCCAGGAGTGTTTGGGCACCGCTGCCAGGGGTGCACAGGGTGGGATTGTTGGGGTGTCCGTGGAGGGACAGGAGCTGGACTGGATGATCCCTGTGGGTCCCTGCCAGCTCAAGATATTCTGGGGTTCTGTGATTTTTTCTGTAAGCATGAAGTTAAAAGCTCAGCTTTAATTTTCTTTTAGGTAAAAACGTTCTCCCAAGTGAGATGAAGAGCCTGGCAGAAGAACTCAACAAACTGAAAGCAGAATTTTTGGAAGACTTCAGGCAAGGAAAGGCTTTGAAAACCCCATATTCTGACCCTGCTGCAAGTGTAATTTCTTCATTCCAACATGAGGCAACCAATGTAGTAAATAAATATATTTTTAAATAATGACATAGAGAATGTTGGGTGTTTAGGAGTCCAAAGGGTTTACAATACAGTACTCAGAGCAATGCTGCTGAGAGATCTGAGGTACAGCTCCCTTCCCTGGAGCCTCTGTGCCTCCTCTCCCCATGATATGGAAGAGAAACAGTCTAATCAAGTCTAACCAAGCTGTTCTTGGCTGTGGATAAACCATCCTTAGATAGAAATTTCATGGAATCATGAAGAGTTAACCCAGGAGGAGCACTTGGGAAATCACCAGCTCCATCCATGGAAGGATATGCAATTAAGAATTAACATGAGACCTAATTAGAAAGTGTTATTTTATTCATATCTTACAAAAGCAAAGCTTCACAACATGAACTACATGAAATAGAGTTATTTCAGAATTAACCTTGTCATCTCAAAAACATTCACTAACATTAAAATTTATTTTACAACTCTAACAGGTTTCATTTTTGCATAAAATCTGCTCTTTACACTGAAATACATATTATTAACAGAGTAGGTACTTAGAAGCACATACACAAAGATTGCTCAATGAAAAATAATTCAGCAGGAAAGAGACTTCCTGCAGCAGAACATCCATTTGCTGTAGATTTTCAAAGAAGCTTAAAATTAGTAGAAAACTTGCCAGTGAAGACTTCTAAATTACATTCCCTTTGTCAAAAGAAACAAAAAGCAAACCCCCAAAACATTCTGGAACAAAACAAACAGTAACAGATTATTTGGGTGGAAAACACTTCTGGAAAGTGGCTCCCAGCACTGAGTTTTATATTAAAATGCCAAACATTTTATGTCTAAATCCTCTTCATCTAAACACGTGTCTGTGAATAAACAACTATTTTTGCCTATTGCCTGCTTCAGAGTTGAAGTATTAACTGAGAAAATAAAGATGCTCAAATATTTGTATGTTCATTGGAACACTCCATCTCAAAACAGTAAATGTGTAGGAAGAGTGCTATAAATAGTGCATGTTACAAATATCCACAAAGCTATAAAATAAGCTATGACAATAAAAACAAAACCCTCACAAAATTCATGTTTTGCAACTACAGAACTTAACAGAACCGAGCTATGGAAAAATTCCATCTCCTTCCCAAACTTCCATTAATAACAGTTAAAATGCTAATCACCCACCACCTTATAATATAAGGATTTGGGTTTTAAAAAAAACAAACAAACAAGTAAGTGCCATGTAGCACATGGAGGACTCAATATGAAAAGTTCCTCTAACTAAGGACTCAATCCCAGAATCCTGGACAAGTCTCCCTCACTGACTGGGTAAGGCCTGCTTGTGCAAGGGATCATGCTCTGAAACAATTTGCCAGTACAAACTTTTTTTAAATTACAGTTAATAGTATGTGTAAATTATGAAAAATAGGAAAATAAACCTTCCACAGCTCCTCAGTTGACAGAAGATGATAACGATGTCAGGGCATCGTTTGGCACAAGTGAACACAGTGTGACTATGGAACATGAACAGTCCTAGTGCTGGGAAGGACATGGGGATCCACCCCAGGGATCAAAGCTGCTGCTGCCCTGCAACGAGGAGTCTGCCCAAGGAAACAGGGAAAAGAGTTTTTTCATTCCTCAATCATCCATAGATGTCCCAACTAATCCTTCACTTAGTTACTCAAGAGCAGAACCAATGGTATCCAGGCAGCAGCAGGAAAAACCTCTCAAACAATTTGCAAGGCTTGGGGATAGATTTTTCCATACTGAGTTCTGTTATTAAGAACATACATTCCCCACAACAGGATCCCCTCCTAAATAAGGGCCCCTTTTCCATAAGATCCTGTAGGCTTCCTCTTGCTCCCAGCTACTCCATTAGTGACCTATCCTTAGTTTTGTTCAAGGCCATCGTGGTTCAGGAGTCATTTCTCCAAATCACCAAATCATGAGACAAAGAAAAGCCTCCAACAATGTTAACACTGCCAACAGAAGCCCCAGTGGGTCAGAAACCCCATCTGTGCACATGGAAGTTACTCTCCCTACAATGCCAGGAGGGAGAAAGCCACAAACCGAGGAGAACTTGGCTGCTGTGATCACTCAGTACTGTAAAGTGCTCCCTGGAGCACCACCATTCCACAAGTTTCCAAGGAAGTGCCAGAGCTTAGGAATAGGAGACTGCATCATCTATCAAACAGGCAAAGAAAACCACTTCTAAAAATTACTAATTGTAAAGGTCTTCAAGAGGAATGTCTCTTATCCTAATACTGTATTTTAGCCAAATTTAAATTGTAGAATTGTTCAACGTGTGATCCAAAGAGAGCCACCATTTCTGCCCTCATTGACTGGAAAAAAATTTGATTCCAAAACCTGCCCAAGAGCAGTAACTTCCAACTGGATTCCAGTTCAATCACCTTTTACTCCTTAAAATAAAGGATGTTTATGCACACAGACTTGCAGTTTTACTTATAAAATAAATCTAAAAAGTATAAAGCAACAATGAAACATTTTGGAATTACAAAGTGTCATGATGAAAAATGGAAATTACATTCTGTCTTAGAAATTCAGCAAAATGAATTCTGAACCAGGCCTGAAAGCAAAACAATTTTTAGGAGTGACAGTATTATTGTTCATCTTCACTACACTGGAACCACTTCAGTGACAGATTTCTGACCTCATTACTACAGGACTGCACAGCCAAGAATCCAGTTCCTCAAGCACAGAAATTCAACAGTAAGTCAGTCAGGTGGAGAGAAACATGTCTGGTATCCAAATTTCTATTTAATTAAAATCAAAATTACTTCTACAGCTAAAATTCCTACACAGGTGGTTTTCCTGCATTGATCTCACCCTGATCACTGCAAGTTTTTCCATTGGCTTCAGGAAGTTTTAGCTCCCATAACAATATAAATTTGAATAAGCCAAACATTTGCCATTCCGATTCCAACCTCTGCCTTGTGGAACATTAATAAAATCTTCTTGCTTTTAAGAAAACATGGTTTGCTGATAGGAAAAGGGGAATATGTAAGGGAAGCTTTAATTTGTCTCAAGTAAGACAAACCAAGGTAAAAGTGCATGTGTCAATATAAAAAAAGTAACAGTTCTTCCTTTATTTTTAATGTCTCAAATTCTTATCTAGCACATTAAGTTATTATTAATTTTGCTCAGATGTTTTAGTTAGGTTTAAGTTAAAGTGCCTGTCCTTTAGCCTGGGGGCTTCTAAAGATGTACAGCATGAAACAAAACAACTTCAGTTACCATTTGCCTCCTACAATTCCTAAAAACAACTTCAGTGTAGTCAGCCAGTTTTCCTTTGCATCCTACATGGAGCCCAGAAAAAGCCAGAGGTCCTTCCCCTTGCCTCCAGCACACCCAAAGGACATCAAACCTGGGAGAGGGGACAAACCAGGCCTCCAAGTCAGCTGAAGTTTACAATGAACTGGATTATACAATTCTCAAACATACAGGTACCCTCTCAGTTGTAGCCTGCCCCAACATAAAACTGAACAAAGGAGTTTTAATTTGTAAACTTCTTGTTTGTTTCTATCAGAACTTCTATCAGCAGGACAGAAGTCTAATTGTGCAAATTTTAAATATCTGTACAACTCAGTTTAAGGCAGTTAGAAATCTCACAGAATATATATCAGTTCTACAGGCTCTTCATTATGTCTCTAAAAATTGCCTCCTCTGAAAAAAGAATGACATGTAAAATTTTGGTAGAGTGTAGGTAAAACAAGGTATCTTATTTTTATGTTTCTGTAATTCATGAATGGCAGGCTTTTAGCTCTTTTTTTTCCTATCAGAATTTTATTCACAATAACCTGTTACCTTCTAGCTCTGTGCTAATAGTTAAATTAGTGTTAAAGTCCTAGCATGAAGAGTTTAGACTATACTAAACAAAAACTTATTATTAATCTTCATCAGATTAAAGCAACTTTTACATCAAATTGGATTTGTATGTGAAAGTTGCTTCTGTTTGAGTAGCCAAGTTTTTAAGGATTTCTCCAGGGTCATAGAATGGTTGGGGTTGGAAGGGACCTTACAGGAGGGACACCTTTCACTATCCCAGGTTGCTTCAAGCCCTCTCCAACCTGGCCTTGGACACTTCCAGGGATCCAGGGGCAGCCACAGCTTCTCTGGGCACCCTGTGCCAGGGCCTCCCCACCCTCACAGAGAAGAATTCCTTCCCAATATCCCATCTAACCCTGCCCTCTGTCACCATGAAGCCATTCCTCCTTGCCCTATCACTACATGATGTGTCATTACATTGAGCTTTCGTACTTTATGGATAATGTATCTTGTCTTGCCTAGTAAACTATCTGGGAATTACATCCTATGGTTCAGGACACACGCTCTGCTTCTCCATTTGCAGAATGTTTATTGGGATTAAGTGCAAGCAACTTAAATGTAGCAACCACAGCATGTAAATGCATTCCAACCCTTACAGCACTCTCAGCTTTTTTGAAAGGCTACATATAAAACAACAACTGACTCCAATACAAAATTTCCCTGGCAAGTTTTACAAGAACACAGAAATCAATTTGCCTCCTTTGTCAAATTGCTTAATGTGAAGATTCCTTATGGGAATGTGCAAGCTTTCCATCAGCAAGTATGAAAAATAGACTGTAATATGTTAAAAAACTAAATGAAAGCATGTTCTCAGTCAATGTTGATTATGTTGGCCTCTTGCAAAGTGGCAAGCGAAGTCGTACTTGTTTTTACACTTACACCCACAAATGTTGCACTGGAAAGGATTTTCAAATCCATGGCATCCCATGTGGATGGTGTAAAGGATATTGTCCGCAAAGTACATGTCACAGTGTGGGCAGTGGTGCAGGAGCTGAGGGTCCTGAACTGGCAGGGTTGGAGCTGGAGTGCTCGGCTGACTGTTACTGATACTGGGAGTACTGGTGTGGGCACTGCGGTCACTGCTGGGCCCTGCCACAGGGCTGTAGTTCCTTTGATTGTGTGTTGGCCGGGAATCGGGGCTGGTTGGAGAGGAATTCTGAGGAATATTTGCTGACACAGCTGAAACTACTGCAGGTGCAGCAGGCTGCTGTATCATGAAAGGCTTTTCGTCTTGACAGGAAACAACGTCGGGAGAGGCTGGATTTTGGTTTTCGGGTGGCAAGCTGGACAACTGTCCTGCTAACGTGGAGAGCTGGTTTAAAGGATTATCCACCATGAGGTCTTGTGGATCTCTTGGCAAGCCACCGCTCGGAGTCGTTTTTGTCATGCTCTCGTACGCCTCAGTCTGGATATTGGGGATTTCGTGAGTGAAATCATTAAGGTAGTCTGGTTTCTGCACCACCATGGAAGGCGGACTCAAATTAATTAACGCTCTTCTGCTGTACCCCAAATTGCTGGTCTTCTTCTGCAGAACCCCCCACATCTTCTTGCTGCTCAGGGAAGACCTCGTCCCCTTGATGGGCACCATCTTGTGCTTGCGCCGGCGGTGGTGGGACAGGTTGCTGCGGTCGCTGCAGCGGAAGGAGCACAGCTCACACTTGTAGGGCTTCTCCCCGGTGTGGGACCGCATGTGAGCCTCCAGGTGACGCTCGTAGGCCGAAGCAAAGGGACACAGGTGGCACCTGTGCGGCTTCTCCCCTGGAAAATCAGAACAGATTATCCCATAGCACCTCGGAGCGCTTGGAAAAGGCTTTGTGTGGGACATGGAGTAGCTCGCTGTGAGCTGCTCGTCACACTTCAGTCACCGCCAGCCTCGAGCTCAGCTGAGTATCCTGGGAGAGTGGAGAACACTGGGACAGCTCTGCCTCACCCAAGGGATCATCAGCACAGGGAAAAATCCTGAGTGGAATTAGCATAACAGACAACCTGCCCGGGAACTGCAGCAACAATGCCAAGGACTGAATGCAGTGATGTTTGTGGTGCCTTTAACTGGATCCAACCTCTCCCTCACCCATGGAGCGGACAGGGGAATGTCTGTACCACCAAAATGTTACTGTTCTTCACAACTGTGGTTAAACAGTGAGGGAGGGTATCTTTCTGGGATCTTCCAAATATCCCTGCTTTTAAACATCCTAGAACTACCACCTAAGTAACGCCTGCACACAGGCAGCCACTCAAGAACTGAGCTCTGTGGCTGAAGAGTTATAACAGAAAACAAAGGCCAGGTACTCCCTGGAGAGCTGTGTGCTCTCCCAGATGGGAGATTGGATGATGATCAGGGTGACC
The DNA here is from genome assembly GCA_013397815.1 of Aleadryas rufinucha. Taxonomy (NCBI): domain Eukaryota; kingdom Metazoa; phylum Chordata; class Aves; order Passeriformes; genus Aleadryas; species Aleadryas rufinucha. Next base: position 6,260 of record VZTH01003815.1, on the reverse strand, counting down.
ATCATCTCCTTTTGCACAGGCAGAACTTTGCTCTTCTATTAAATTAAGTTTATAGATATTCAGATTAACATTCTAAAAAACACTCAGAAAACTTTCAAACATAATTACAGGCCAACACATTTGTAACATAGAACTTTAGGACTTCTGATTTTCCTTTGACAGACTGATCTAGGAGTTATAGATCCAGGTCTGCAATGTCACAAGTGCCTAAAGGATTGATGTGTGTTCAGGTGCTGAAAAGAAAGATCATCTTACTTGTCCTCTCTAGAACACCAGCTCAATTCCTAAATCCCCGTCGTGCAACTAGTGAGCATCCCACAGTTTGGAATCACAGTCTGGGATACCAAATAGATTTCTTTATTCCTCCTACATCACTGGCTCTCCAAGAGCAAAGAAATCCATTTTTGTGCTACCTCTAAGTTCCTTCTTTGCACCAAGTGAAACCACAATTTGTCCATGAGCATATCTCTATACTCATATATATATACACACAAAGGTGTGGAAAGATCTGGAGATTGGTACAATGGTATGAGAAGATTGATAAACTCCCTGCATTCCCACAGAATTTGCCAATCTGAATGGTCTTAATTCATTCTAAACTGGTTACACAGAGATAAGAGTTTTGCATCACATGTAGCACAACACAGCTGGTGAACTACTCATTATCTACTGTCAGAATCATGAAGCCAATCCTGGAGTAGGTTGCACTTAACAATAATAATAATAATAATGATGATGGTTGCATCATCATGGCTGGGTCACAAATACTTTGGCCCACGTCCAGGATGCTGCACCTGTTTTTGTACACTGCTCTGAGGCTCTGAGTCAGCTGCCACTTCCCTATTTCAATGCTGACTCATCTGAGCCTTCACAGCACAAGCAATCCATCTCGTGGCCCTCTGCCAGGCTTCCAAGCACCACAGCACTCAGGCCGTGGATCTCCTTGTCCTTGAGTGAAAAAACAAACCAAACCAAACCAGGAAAACCAAACCAAAATAACTCTTCTTTTGTTCTGGAAGACACAAGAGAAGAATTTACCAGGACTTCAGAATCTGAACCTCAGAACTCTCTGATTTCTGGTTGGTTGCCATTTCCCACCCCATTATGCCCTGTTAACACAAACCAACACTGCAGGGCCAGTGCAAGGAGCCCCACCTTCCCCAAAATCCACCCAGGGAGTTACTGTGTGGAAGGGATGGCTCCCAGCAAAGTGAGAATTTGACTAACTGTATCTGAGGAGAGCTACAATTACAGTTACAACAACGTTTCCTTCAAGGTGAGTCCCAAAATGCCACTTACCCAAGACCACTGAAAAGAGACACTTGGAAGTTTTGGGACAGACCAGACTGGAAACCTGTAAAAACTTTCATTCTTTGCAGAACACAAGTTTTTTCTGCTCTACTTAACACCCTGAAGTCTTCTGTATTGGTGTGATACACTTGACAGACTTCACAAGCACCTATTTTTTTGTTTCCTCTCATTTGCCATGAAGTTGGAGCTTCTGGGAACAGTTTAGGATTAAAGAAGCCACAGTAGGTATTGATTTCATTACTGTTATCAATCACTTACTTGAAGATATGTCCTCACATTTGAATATTCTACCAATAACTTTATTCTTATTACTATGCTTTGTACTTCCACATCTAGAATATTGTGTAGAACAGAAATATTTTCACAGCTAAACAACACAGGAAGAAAAGCCCCTATAAATCTCCATGTAGCCACATGTACATTTGTCACTCTTCTCAGCAGCACAGAGAAACTAAAAGATATTTTTAAGGCCCTTCAATTTTCAGGGATGCTTTCATGCTAAACTTTACTCTCCTGCAGTTATTTATAATAATAAATATCAGTAGGAATTTGCAGTTTAAACAGGTACATGGCACACCTTTACAAAATTAGACTATAAAAACCCACCAAAACGCAGTTATTGCTAAGAACTCACACTGCTTGAATTTGCCAACTCCTGACATGCAAATCCCAATGTCAGTGAATATCCCAAGGCCTCCCAGCCCAGCACAGCAGAACATTCCATACCTGTGTGAATCCTGATGTGCTCTATGAGCCGTGCTGTTCCTTTGCTGGCATAGTTGCAGTATCGACACTTTAACTTTCCATCAAAAGTCCTTTCAAACCCATCCACCAACATTCCTGAGTTTTCATCCAGTGAAACTTCAACAGAAGGATGATCCAGACCATTCTGATCCCCTTCTGTGCCAGCTGTGAACAATGCAAAACAGATTTTAATGAAGAATCTGTGGGACACCATCTGCCATGCTGTGAGCAAATGCCAAGTAGCTTTTGTTTCTCTCTGCCCTTGGTTTTTAAATACAGAGACTACAAAAACATGCCCAGATTAAAACAAAGGTACATACACATCCTTTGTGACATGAAAATGACTATCAGAAATGCTTCCATACAGCTGCAGCATTACCTGGACTGTGAACAGTGAAGTCACTCTCAAAAAAAATCAAATTTATGGTACTGGAATCAGCTCACCTCCCTGGAGAGTCTCTACTTCCTTGTCACCAGTAACTGATCCAGAAATCATATTGACATGGTGAGTCTGCTGGGTCAGATATTCCTGAAAATCTTTCACAAAATCCAACGGTTCTGCCTTCTTTTCCCCCATATTGACTCTTTCATTTACAACCTCTTGTGCCTAGAAGGAAAAATGTTTTCATAAAACAAGTGTCAGTGAATTCAAATAAATTCATAATAACAAGTTTGGGTTTTGGTGTGGATTTTAAGTGAAGGATTACTTTTAGCACACACCATGACTCAATGCACAAACTGACAACCATAAGAATATTATTTTTAAAATTTTTTCAGTCATTAAATAACACCAAATACATTTTATGGGGAAATTGCTTTCAGCAACAGGTAAATGACTATATAAAATAGTAAATAAAACTTAAAAATAAAAAGCTACACAATAATAAAAATCAACTTGCCTTTTCTTTTTTTAATGGATCATACCTGAATTTTAGTTCCCTGCTAAGTAGCAAACATGCTCCAAAATGTACCCCAACACGTCAGACAAACAGCACAGAGTGGCTTCTCCACTTTCCCTAGAAGGAATAAAAAGGAAATATGAGTCCCTTAGTATTCCCAACCCCATGAGTTTTAAGAAAGAAACCTGAAAAATATTTGTGTTTGAAAGACAGGGCTCTAACACTCTGCTGCTGTAAATTTTATTTAAAAAATCACACTTCCAGTAAAAGTTTTTCAAAGACTGCATCCCCTGCTTCCTGGATGTCACCTGAAGGACACTTCTGTCTCATTGGTTTTTATCCAATGAACATCTGGCTCCAAAAAGTCCCAGATTTGGGTCAGTCAATTATGGGAACTGCAATGCTGGGAAACAACTGAATGTTGGTGATTAGCAAAGCTGAAAAGAAGCCTTAGAGAAAGCACTGTTTCATAGTTTTCCCAAAATTTTACTTTCCTATCCTGAGAAAAAGTCTTAATCCAGTCCATTATTTTGCACTGAAATGATTAAAATACTCCCCAGGAATCCGTGGTCAGGCTTGTTTTGGGTTTGTAAATAACAAATCTCTATTAACTCTCAATTCACAATGAATTTGGGAAGACAGAACTTGGGATACAGTTGGAAGGAGAACAACGAGTCTGTCACATTATTCCTGCAGATTATAACCAGAAATAATTACAATGCTACCATTTCAATAAGAATATTCTTTATTTTTAATAGCCACTTAGGTGACCTACAGAAACTCAAGTTTTGAGTTCCAGACCACATTTAAACATCTTCTCCTGTGTGTCCAAAGCTACTAACAAGTGTTTGTTCCTTTCTGGCATCCAGATGAGGAAGTTCTTTCACATCTTACCTGAGTGTGCACAACTCCCAGCATTTATTATCACCATTAAGTTAGTCTGGAACACATCTTCATGTATCTATCTTACCTACCCTCTTTCAAGTGTCACCAGCCTCCTGTAGGCTTAAGTTAATTTGTGTTCCATTTGTTGGTGTCTCCTGCAATAAAACAAAGACATCAGGATATGAATTACAATATTAAAGATATCTCTAATACTGAAGATATGAAGACAAAAACAAGACAATGTAACATAGAGTCCTGACCAGGACAACTTTCCATGAATTATAATAAGAAGTAACAATTTAAAATTAAACCATTCTAAACAATATCAAAGGTTGTGTTATCAGAGGAGAATCTGTGTGTGCCTTTGGGTAAGGCACTAAAACTTATTTCATAGAATCACGGAATAGTTTGGGTTGGAAGGGACCTTAAATACCAGCTTGTTCCACCCCTGACATGGGCAGGGACACCTCCCACTATCCCAGGGTGCTCCAAGCCCTGTCCAACCTGGCCTTGGACACTTCCAGGGATCCAGGGGCAGCCACAGCTTCTCTGAGTCTCAGCACCTTCACAGGGAAGAATTTCTCCCTAATATCCCATACAAATCCACTCTCTGTCAGATTGAAGCCCTTCCCCCTTGTCCTGTCACTCCAGACCCTTGTAAATCATCTCTCTCCATCTTTCTTTTGGGTCCCTTCAGGCACTGGAAAGCTACAATTAGGTCACCCCAAAGTCTTCTCTACTCCAGGCTGAACAATCCCAATTCTCTCAGCCTTACTTCATTGCACTGATTGCTTTTATGATGACATTTAATTTTGAAAGAAAATGACAAAATTTCATAAACAGGTTGGGGATCAACTGCATAAAACTTCCTTTCTCTACCTCATTGATTTAACATGAAAACACTCATCTATTTCTTTACATCAGTGTAAGGAAGTCACCACAATTTAAGCATGACCCAAAATCTCCCATTTGTACGCTCAAACACTTTTGTGATTTTATGTATTTTTTTAGAGCTACACAGCCAGCAACTCTCCTTCTCAGGGGACAATGACACACATCTGTCCCTTGCTGTATCACTCCTGCAAACCAGAAAATGCAATTCTAATTATGAGAAACTGAGCAGCCCAGCTCGTGTTTCACACACCAGGGATGGGCTGATCACACAGGGTGTTACTCGAGCTCTGCTGACATGACCACACCTCCTCCAGCTTCACCAAACGAGGAGCAGAGCACTGGTTACTCATTTTCTACCCGGGCACAACTGCTGGACTGAACAGTGTTCACAGCACTGAGGGGAGATAAGGTTGTTGTCAAAGAATGTGCCAGGATGAAATATTCTGCCTAAATAATGCTGCTAAAGAAAGGAGTTCACACAGAGTACACCCAGCAGTTTCACACACACAGAGTCAGAATTAATCCTGCAGTAATTATAAGAGAATAAAATAACTATGAGGACATGTATGCAGTAAGAGATTAAAATTACTGCAAGCATATGTATGCATCCCACCTTCTTTTAAAGAATCCGGGGGGGAAATAAGGAGAGATCTCTCTGTTCCATCTTTTTCAGGGTACATAAATTAAAGCAGGAAGGATCCCGAACTCCATCCGAGCCCTGCCCGATCCTCCTCAAGGAGTTTTGACCGCGGGAAGGGGGAGTGAAGCACAGCGTCGGTGGCCGCCCATGACCTGTCATCAACCCCGACCACCCCCGGGCGATCCCGCGCCTCCTCCTCCGCCCCACGCGAGGGTGGGAAGCGACACGGCCACGGGAAAGCTCCCATAAACCCGCGTGTCCCGTTCTGGGCTCCTCGGCACAAGAGAGACGGAGCTTCTGGAGAGGATCCAGTGAAAGGCAGCAAAGATGCTGAAGGGAAAGGGACTGGAGCATCTCCCTGCCCAGGAAAGGCTGAGGGAGCTGGGGCTGCTCAGCCTCGAGAAGACACAGCTGAGAGGGGCCCTCAGCCCTGGGTGTCCCTGTCCGCAGGGAGGGCTCCGAGCAGGGCCCAGGCTCTGCTCATGGGACCCAGCAAAGGCACCAGAGCAACGGGCAGGAGCTGACGCACAGCAAGTTCCACCTGAGCATGAGGAAGAACTTCTTCACTGTGAGGGTGACAGCGCTGGAACAGACTGCCCAGAGAGGGTGTGGAGTCTCCCTCACCGGAGATATCCCAGAACCCGTGCCATGTGTTGTGGGATGGCCCTGCTTGAGCAGGGAGGTGGGACCGGACTGATTCCTTCCAACCTCACCCACTTTGTGATTCTGTGATTACAGTGATCCTGTGATTTCTGTGGTGCTGTAATTTCTGTGATTCCTCCGATTCCTGTGATTCCTCTGATTTCTGCGTCCCCCGGCTTCAGACCAAGGGAGCAGCCCCGGGGCTGCGCCGCTGACCCGGCCCCGCAGCCGGCGGGGCAGCGCGG
>VZTH01003813.1:0-17787 GCA_013397815.1 Aleadryas rufinucha | reverse complement strand
ACCACCTCCTGCTCCCGGAACAACCCAAAAATTACCCAGCACTTCCTGAACAACCCAAAAACTATCCAGCACCTCCTGAACAACCCAAAAATTATCCAGCACCTCCTGGTCCCTGAACAACCCAAAAAATATCCAGCACCTCCTGGTTCCTGAACAACCCAAAAGTTATCCAGCACCTTCTGAACAACCCAAAAATTATCCAGCACCTCCTGGTCCCTGAACAACCCAAAAATTATCCAGCACCTCCTGAACAACCCAAAAATTATCCAGCACCTCCTGGTCCCTAAACAGCCCAAAAATTATCCAGCACCTCCTGGTCCCTGAACCCAAAAATTATCCAGCACCTCCTGGTCCCTGAACAACCCAAAAATTATCGTCAGCTGCTCCAGCTCCGAGCCCGTTTGAAGGCTCCTGCCACATTAATGATCAATACCGCGGGAGCTGCTGCTCACTCCGAGCCTCGCAAAGGCCTCGTCCCTTCCCTGCTCCGCATCACACGAACCATCTGCATCACAATCAGCGGCTGCCTCCCGGCAGCTCCGAGGCAGAGGCAGTGACCCCTCTTTGTGCCCCGCATCCCGGCCATCCACGGGAAAGGAAAGGCAGGGAAAGAAAGAGGAGAGAAGTGACATTTCCTCAGCCTTATCAGCGGCAATCTGGGCGATGATAACCTTTCCATCCATTATGAAAAGTCACCTGCCACGGGCTCCGTTCTCCCCGCACCTCCTCTGCTCTTATCTTCCTTCCCCTGGCACCTTTCCGTGTGACAAAAGGGACCCTGCCAGGGCAGCTCCCGTGTCTGTCACCCCCTGTGCTGGACGTGGCTGTGGCAGGATGTTCCCTTGCCCCCCTCCAGGTCCTGTCACTCGAGTTAAGTGTCCTTTTCTCCCATTCTAAATTAAATGCCTTGTTAGGTACCTCTGAAGGTGTCTCTGGTGAGACCCTGTGATATTTCCTCCCCTCTCTGCCCCCATCCTTCAAGGGCACGGACAGAGACTTCAGCTTGTTTCACAAAGGTTAAAAGCGACTTCCAGAAGAGGAGCTTGAACTTTGGAGAGCGGAGGCAGAGAAAAAAGGAAAAAAGGAGCCCCCTCAGAGAATACAAATCGTTCTGTGAGCAGCAGCTGGACAGAAAACAGCGGCTCCCACCCTGAGCAACAGCTTCGTGTGCCCGTGCAAGCCCTCTGCTCCTCTGCTGCCTTGGCAGAGCAGGAGCTTGCCAGGGGCTTTTTCTTCCAGCAGAGCCCCCCACCAGCTGTGCCCGAGCTCCCTGAGGGGTGCACAGGGAATTAACCCTTCAGAGCCGCCGTCTCCAGCCTGGCAGGAGAGCCAGGGCTGCTCCCTCACAGCCACAGAGCCTCAACAAATCCCGCTCTGCTCTTCGCCAGGCACCTTCCATCTCAAATTCCTGCTGGGCTTTCTGCGCCCCTCTTGCCCTCCCAGGGCTGGGGTTAGCCCGGTTCAGAGGATCCCGCTCTTTAGGAAAGGTTTTTACTTCATCTTTCATTCTCTGCTTTTTTTTTTTCCCCTATGCCCATCCAATTTGCTGGGTTTAGTGCAGAGAACTCCATGAATTCCTGGGGTTTACTGGAATTAACTCAGGGATGTGTTTTCCCCAGGCTCCCCTGGCTGGTGTTCTCCCACTCTGAGGGGATCCTTGCCCTCAGCCCCAGTTCATGGGTCCACACTTGTGCAAATGCCCCCTCAGAGGAGAGGCTGGAACAGCAGGAATCCCAAACTCCTCCAGTTAAACCACAAACAGCAGGTTTTATAGGGAGAAACCAGCTCCAGGTCTCCCAAGTGGGCTCTGCTAAACTGAGGCTGGGTTTGTAACACATCCAGAATTTTCTTCACTCTATCGAGGCTCCATCTTTAAAAGTATTTTTTTTTTAAGCTCCTCAGCCCTGTACTGACAGAGTGGTGGGAACTGGATGTGATTTTTGCCTCGGCAGGGTTTGTGGAGGCTGGCAGGGAGCGAATCCCCGGCTCCCTGGCAGAGCAGCAGCCTCTGGGAGCCGGGATTAGCAAGGCTAGTTTAGCAGCAAGCTCTGCTCGAGCGCATCAGACATGACTGGACATCTCCAAGGGCCAGCCAGCACTGCTGAGGAATTCCAAAAACATCCTCCTGCCGAGCACAGCCAGGGAGGGACATGCTGGGCTCTCCTCCTCCCAGTCTGCTTTAACCAGGTAAAGGCACAGCAAAGCCCTGCTGGGTGCCCACCGAGGGGTGCAGCTGTTCCTGCAAATTCGGGGTTCACAATTTCTTGATTAAATTAGATCAGATTTCTCCTTACCTCCAAGTGATGGCTGCACTGCAGTCACCAGGGAAAAGAGCTGCAGGACCTTTGCACAGATGTTTAATACCTATTTATGTGTGTAAATGTATGTGCAGAAGAGACAGTGGGTCGGAACGGGTGCAGAAGTGGTAAATCAGACACTTCCCTTCCCAGCCCTCATTATTCAGGAGCGAGGGAGAGCAGTGGACCAGAGACAGAACTCACAAAGCCCAGCACATGTTCTGTGCCATTTGCTGAGCAGCAGCAATCAGAGATCCGAATTCCAAACAGATAAAAAAGCAAAACCAAGCTCACACGCTGAGAAAGCTCCACCTTTGCACGGATTTAAGGCAGGAAAAGGAAAATTGACCTTGCTTCAAGGCATGGATCGACCTCTAACGGATTAGGGTTTTTCCTGCGAGCAGTTCTTAATTAAGAACTGCACAAAATCACTTTGCAGCATCGCTGTGAGTGGCAGCCACTCCTGGGGAGTTATTAAATTAAAGTGCTGCCCACTGGATCAGTGTGGCCACTCCCAGGCCACCCGAGGGATCAGCTGCACCCAGAGCTGCAGTGGGTCACGCTCCTGGTGGCTTTGGGAAAACCAGAGGGGACAAACCCCCGCNATGGGGATGGGGATGGGTTGAGTTGGGATGGGTTGGCTGCAGAGCCACCCAACAGCGGGGATCCAACGGGACACACCCAGCATGGGACACACCCAGCACCCCAAAACCACCAGCTCTGCAGTCTCACCTCATGTCCTCACCCCTCCTCTCCTCCTGCTGCCCGGGGTCACCTCCCAGGGGGGATCAGAGGAGGAATCAGCGCTGACCCCTCACCCCACGCCTCCTCCCCAAAGCGCTGATTAAAGCATCCCGTGATTAAAGCTCCTGCAGAGCCCTCCTGCTCCTGATCGCGCCCCGAGCAGCCCCAGGAAGGGCTCAGAGCAGGGCTGTGCCCGTTCACACCAGGGCAGGGCACGGCCACGCTGCTCAGAGGCGCTCCCTGTGCCCGGTGACTGCGACAGCCGCTCCCTGAAGCATCGAGAGCTTTCGCGTTTCACCAGCAAAGGCGGAGGAGGAGGCTCACAGACACTGAGAGTCCAGCTAATGCCACGGGAAAAGGTCACAGAGGGAGCTGAGCTCACAAGCAGTGTCAGGATTATCCCTCTTCCATCTCTATTTCAGCTCGGGCTTTTTTATGAAAAGCAAACTCTGCAGAAACTCGAAGCTTAATAGTGAAAGGTGGATGCTCATCTGCATCAACAGCACCCATCCCTGAATCTGAACCTCCCTGTGAACCTCACACTTGATCCCACACTTTGATTCGGTAAAGAACGATGTGCACAGCATCATCTGCGGCTCTGAAGAGGTTCTGTAGAGGGATTTTCAGCGAAGGCGGCGAACAGCTCTGCAGAAATCGCCTCTCCTCGGGTGGAACAAAGGCAGGCGTGGGCAGGATCCTGTGGGCAGTGCCAGCAACCCCAGAGCTGACCCTGCGAGGGCTGACCCTGCTGCACACCAACTTCTGGATGCATTTAACCCAAATTCTCCCTGCCCCGATGAATTAACTGCTCTCCACTGCAGAGCCACTGAGAACCTGTTTGGGAAAATAAATATCCCAATAAAATCCCACCACCAGTAACCCCTCCGAACCATTTAACAGTAGGCAAAAGCTTATTCAATGATTTTTCCCCCTCCTCCCTTCTCTTGTCAGCAGCTCTTCAGAGGAAATAAATGAAATAAACATTCCATGAGCCCCTTCTGTAAACTGAGTACAAGCAATGCTTTCTTTTCTTTCTTTTTAATAACAATCCCCCAACAAATAATGTTAAAAAGACAGGCCCACAGTGGGATGCAATTTATTCTTCAGGCTTGCACCTCACACCACTTAATTACTCCACAGGAGTAAATTCCCTCTTAATGGCAGCTGCCAGCTGATGACCTTTACATCACAATCTTTCCCAAACTTCTGAGAGGCCCCTGGATTTCCTAAAGGAAATGCTGAGCTGGAGTTTGGGTGATACCATCTACAACGATGCTGCTGCATAATTGTCCTCATGAGATCATTCACAGAGAGCTCCTGGTGCATTATTCACACTCCTGGGTGGACAAACCATTGTGGGAGTGCAGAACGAGCAATAAAACAATTACAAATGATGTTCCGAAGTGCAGGGGGAAGAAAGCATTTCCTGCATGTTCTTAATGTTAAAAGCAGATTTTCCATTTTCATTCAAGCCAGTCTTTTGTAAAACTCGCTCCTCATCCATCACATCAGGTATCCAAGGGAACCCCGAGCTGGGATCTCACCCCAGGCCGCCCAGGTACCACAAAGAATCATCATTAACTCCCAAAAATCCTAAACAAACGCAGAAACCAGAGAGGGTGAGCAGGGAAGAGCAACAGGTGAGCAAAGCTGGCAGGAGCAGCCCCGGATTCCGGAGTTACTCCTCGCCTGCCTCGCACCCAGAGCCAGGTGATTACAGGAGCAGATGTAGAGCTCTGGAAAGCCAATGAATCAATGCACACTTAAATTACACAGCCCGTGAAAATCAATGGAAGCACAAGATGTAACACCGGGATGTAAAAATCCTGCAAACAATAAATAAAGCAGAGCCATATTCAGGGGCTGCCTTGTTATTTATCTGCAGCAGGGCTCGGGCTCATTGTTCACACCTGAGCAAATCCCTGCCCAAAAATGAGAGCCCACGCTGCACCTCTCCCATCTCCCATTTTCCCCTTAAAAGCCAAATATCCCCACGTTTACAGCAATTTCCTTTATACCCCTCAGAGTTTCTGAAAGCAGCACCCTCCCCTTGCTCCTCTTGCCCAGAGGGGCCAGGATGACAATTGCAGGATTGCAGGATGACAATTCCCCGAGGATCAGTGCTGGAGAGCCCTGGCAATCAAATCAGCCCAAACGAGGCACCCACTCCAGCTGTGGCACCTCCAGCATCTCAGAGTTACTGTTTTAAACCCCGCTTTTCCTTTGCTCCTATTTCTTTTCCAAGACAAAGGAAGAGAAAAGAGAGCTGCAGTCAAATTAATGTGTATTTATAGCAGGCATTGATTGCACTGTTTATTCTTTCTGGCGACTCAAATCAGCCCCGTGTCCTTAAGGGGCTCCATTTCCTCCTCACTCATCACCCGGAGCGTTTCCCTGAGGGCTCTGAGCAGCTCCGTGGTCGCACTGGTGGGGGTGGGACAAGTCCTCCCCGCACAGCTCCGTCCCTCTCAGCGCTCCTGAGGAGGCCACGAGCTTCCCAAAGCACATCTGGAAGGGTTTTGTGGTGTCCTGCTGGGAGGAGGCAGCGCTCGGAGCCATCTGCCCCATCCCACGGTGAACGGGAGGTTCAGGGCTCCTGGGGAATCCTCAGCTCAGATTAAAGCCCCTTCTCCCTGTCCCACAGTGGCACCAATCCCTCTTTTCCCTGTCCCACAGTGACATCACTCTTTTCCCTGTCCCACACTGGCACAAATCCCTCTTTGCCCTGTACCACAGTGACACCAATCCCTCTTTTCCCTGTCCCACAGTGACACCAATCCCTCTTTGCCCTGTCCCACAGTGGCACAAATCCCTCATTTCCCTGTCCCACAGTGGCACCAATCCCTCTTTTCCCTGTCCTGCAATGACATCAATCCCTCTTTTTCCCTGTCCCACAATGACATCAATCCCTCTTTTCCCTGTCCCACAGTGGCACAAATCCCTCTTTTCCCTGTCCCACAATGGCACAAATCCCTCTTTTCCCTGTCCCACAATGACACAAATCCCTCTTTTCCTTGTCCCACAATGGCACAAATCCCTCATTTCCCTGTCCCACAATGGCACCAATCCCTCATTTCCCTGTCCCACAATGACACCAATCCCTCTTTTCCCTGTCCCACAATGACACCAATCCCTCTTTTCCCTGTCCCACAATGACATCCCTCATTTCCCTGTCCCACAGTGGCACCAATCCCTCATTTCCCAGCAGCTTCAGAAGCCCCTGGAGCGCTGCCAAAGGAAGGAAGCAGCGATGGTTTCGGCAGTTCTGGTCCAGCCCCCGGTGCTGCAGGGTGACACGAAGGCGGCAGTGGCTGCACAGCCCCGGCCCCCAGGAGCAGAATCCCAGTTTTCCACAGCTCCCGAGGCCTGGAGCACCAAACACTTTGTCCAGCCCAGAGCTGGAGGGCTGAGGCTCGGCACCAGTGGCTGCTCCTCAGCCCTGCTCATCCCTGAATCCCAGAGGCGCAGGGCAGAGCTGCTGCAGCCTGTCCTCGTTGTGGCTCCACAAACTGCGGGGTTTAAGGCTTGTTTGTGTTACAGCTGCCGGTGTTAAGGTAACACTTAGCCCGAAGCTTCCATAAAACTTTCAGAGGTGCTGTTATTTTTAACCTGCTGCCAGAGGCGAATCTGCCAGAGGAGGCAGCTCCGGGAGCTGCTGAGCTCCTCCTGGCAGGACAGACAGACTCTGTGTCCTCACCAGGGCCAGCAAAGGGCAAAGTTCCCCCTCCCAGTGCCACTGGGGCAGGACTCTGGCTCTGTGGTGACCCACTGATACCAGTGTTTGAGGAGGAAAATGACAGGAGAGTGAAGCAGCTCCCCACGAGACAGTCTGGGGATGTTTTTATCCACCCCGGGTTAATACCTCCTGCTCCTGTTACGAGCCTCTCTCACATCCTCCAAATTCGTCATTTAATTCCAATTGCCCTGCAGAAACAGCAGGTTCTTTCGAAAACTCAATTTGAAAGATCATTAAAACATACAAAAGACTTTATCTGTTTGGGGGAAAAAAAAAAGAAAAAAGCTGTGTATACAGAGGAGGGGGGAGAGGAGAGCTCACACATGGAAAATGACAGCGATTTCCACCTGAACCTCTTCAGCTGGAGTTGCTAAGTAACCATGACACACCACTGTGCATTCTGTGCAGCCTCTGGTCTGAGCCTGACAGGCTGATTAATTCCTCCCAACCTGCACCCTCAGTGTTTTAAATACTCCAGCATTTACCTGGACACGAAGGGAGGGGGGGGTCGGGAGGAAGGAGCAACAAAACAAACCGAGAAAACCAGCAAACAACACCCCAAACCCATCCATAATTTATAGATCAAGTTTTATGACCAGGCTGCCATGTTTAGACAGGAAACCAAACTCCCACTTGCACAGAGAAGGTGATCTATGAAGTGGCTTCTCCCTCTAACATCCGTGCCTCCCACACCAGTAAATCCATTTCTCCGGCCTCCAGAGGACGCACATTTAATTACGGATCCTGTGTGGCAGTGTCTGGAAGGAGACTGTGGAAGAAAAGCCTCCATGTCTCTGCTCTGCCCTCTGAGAACCCCCATTCCCACGGGAGGGAGCTGGAAGAAGGCAGCAGAGACCCATCCCTGTGCCAGAGCTCACCTGAACCAAACTCTCTGGATCTCTGTCGGTGCTTCAGGGGATCCCCGGGCCCTGTGACGGCTGAGCAGGACATTAATTAACACGGGGAGCAATAATTATTGGGTGATTATTCACCATCACAGCTGGGGGACAGCCAGGCAGGGCTCCCGGTGTGACTGCAGCGCTCAAAGGAATCCTGGATGGAAGGAAAGGTTCACAGACACAAAATTCTGCTCACCAACGCAGCCAGGACCAGAGAACCGGCTGAGAGCTCCCACCTCGAGTTTCCCAAAGAAATCCTCCCTTTTCCCAAAGAAACCCTCTCGTTTCTCCGGCACCACAAACAGAATCCCCTCCGTGTTCCCATTGTAATGCGATTGTGTCATGTCTGCTGAGTGCAATTTGACTTGATTGACTAATTAGGCGCTGCAGATTACCGGTCTTGGAGCAATCAATCAGTCTGGTCGCATCAAATATCTCCTCTTTTAACTCCGAGGAACTTTTTGGGACACCAGAGGCTGCCACCTGAGGCATCTCCCCTGGCCAAGGGTGACCAGGGGACGCTCCCACGTTGGTGGTGACCTCGGGTATTCAGTGCCTGAGCTCTGCTCCTTCACCTGCACTCGATTTCCATCAGATATGCACAACAACCCAAGGAAAATATTCTTCCTGCTCTCTCTGAGCTCACTGAGAGGTTCCCAAGCACTCCATCTAATGCCTTACACTTGTTTTACCTGCCCCCCCTCGGTGTTTTCATCCTTGCAAACACCGAGAACGCGGCACTAAATCCTCAGCACAGATGCTGCAAATCACCTGAGCTCGGGCGTGTTTTGTGCATCTCCTCGGGGTAATGAAGGAGCTCAGAAAAGAAATAATTCATTTACAGCAGCTGCAGGTGAGAGGCACAAGGTGCCTTTAGCTCAGCAGAGCTGGGGGTGCACGCAGCTCCCAAACGGTGCAGAGCCGAGCACGCTGCAGTCCTTGACTGCCTTAATGTTAAATTAATTAATCAAAAGATAATTAAACATCCCGGACACACTTGTGTTCAATAAGTGGGGCATGCCTGCTTTTCCTCCACGTGAATTCCTCCTGATGAAGCACTTTGTGCTGCACCACAGAAACAAAACCGAGTCTCTTGGCGGTTCAGTGCGGATCCAGCAATTAATTCCTCTTCTCCGAGGTTTTGGTTTAGAAGTTCAGTTTCACGAAGGAGAGAGAGAAAAAAAACCAACTTCATTTAAATCTCTGTGTGATAACTGATAACGATTGTATTTCACTGGATCTGGATCCCCCAGTTGTGCACAGACAGTTCAAGGCTTGGCTCCTCTCCCCTCTCCTGTGACTGAGCTTTATGGCATCAGCAAACGACCCACTTAACGTTTGGTGGAACTTCACTGATAAATTTTTAAACCAGACACAAATTTTACACCTGTTTTCATTTCACAGGTGCCCATAAAAAAAAACCCCCAACAACTTGTGTGATGTTAATGCAGCTTCAGACATGACTGAGCTGTGCTGTGCTGCCTGCTCTGCACATTTACATTTGATATTCTCAGGAATGGAGGATTAAAACAGCTCAGGGAAAAAGCCCACTGTAAAAAAAAATACGAACAACATTCTATCATTAACTGCAATAATCCATTCCACCATTAACTGCAGCCTGCAATCCAGAGTAAATGAAAAGTTAGTGCTGCCCATCCTGAGACAAGATGCAGTTAACCAGAAGTGTCAGTGATTCTGTGTATTTACTTGTTGTAACAGGAATGGCTATGAACAGAAGCCAGGGAATCTCTGTGAACTCCCAGAGCCTGTCTTTTATTATTTGGCACAATCAGAACGGTCTCTGCAGGTCACAGTTCCATTCTGCACAAAAACTGCAGTGCAAACAGCAGAGCCACCCAAGCCAGGTCCTCGAGTGGGTGCAGATCTCTCCATCAGCACAGCTCCATTCCATAAGCTCCAGGCAGTGTAAAACTTGTACAAAAGGCGTTTGAAAATCATCCTGGAGCTCCGAGATAAATCTCTGTGTTCTTAAGTTCAAATCCTCCTGGTATTGGTATTAAAGGAGAATTAGGTTTGCATTAATTGGGGCTTGGAAGATGCTCTGATAATGTTATTACAGTGAAAATGCAATTACGTGTGAGAATGTTTGAACAGCGGAATATTTTCCGTTCGAGTTTGATTTGTAACACTTACAAACATGCAACACATTGTGGGGAATATATTAAACCAAATCCAGGTTCATTTACTGCACCGAGCCCTCCCGCTTCAGACACTGCACCCCCTTGAAGGGATCATTAAAGGACTGCAGGAATTACCAATGCCACCCTCTGGGCTCTTCCTCTGCTTCCCTCTCCGTGCTGCAGAGCTGCCCCAGAGCTCAGCTGAGGGGCTGGAACTGGGTCACCGCTGGTCCCAGCCCGGGGGCAAAGCCCAGCCCAGGCCCCCAGCACACCCCCCGTGCTGCAGCTGCCCCTGGGCTGCCTTTGGAACGCATAAACTTCGTTAATTCTGGGGTTTAATTGGGGCAGGGCAGCGCCAGGGCCCCCCCAGTGCCACCAGCAGCTCTGCAGAGGTTTTGGTGCCAGCAGCTCCGGCAAACCCCACGTTCAGGGGGTGATGGAGCCCTGGGCTGTGGCTCAGTCAGTCCCTCCTCCCTTTACTCTGGATAAATCTGGATAAATCCCTCTGCTCACGCTCACTGACATCTCAGGGAGGAGGATTCGAGAGCCCCACGCCTGCCCCGTGTTCACAGCGGGAGTTGGGTGTTTCAGGTGTTTCCTCAGGGGCTGCACGGGGCCAGAGGCGATCCTGGAACAGGGATCCCCCTTCCCAAAGGGAAGGAGCTGCGGAGAGCAGCAGGGAGGTGGGACAGGTTTAACCCCAGAGGCATTGCTCAGCAGGGCCAGAGCAGTGAGGATGCACGCTGGGGGCACAGGAGCTGCTCCAGGAATGATTCCAGGTGGTGTCTCCATGGCAGGGAAGCGGGAATGAGCTCAGAGGAGCCCGGATAATGCCAGGCAGCAGCTCCTCGAGCCCTGCCTGGGTGTTTTATTAATACAGAGGGCAGAAACACGGAAGGAGGAGCTGCTCCACAGCCAGAGCAGCCAAAGGAGCACCTTCCCCACGCAGAATTTCTGCTGCTTTACCTCAGGTCCCGCAGTTAAACCCCGGGCAAACCTCTGGTGAGCACATCCAGCTTAAACCGATGGCTTAACTGGGTTCCTCTTCAGTTAAACAAAAATAAGCTCAAGGTAAAACGTCAGCGAAGGCATTTGTCAGGCTAATTAACCGCCTTTAATCACCTCTCGCTGTGTGAGCAGGTAACACCTCCGGCCACTCCACCTAAACCCGCTAAAGCTTCTCAGCCCGAGCTGCTCCTGCTGAGCCCAGGCTGGCCCCAGCCCAGCTCTGTCCGAGCGCTTTGGGCAGCTGGGGAGCACCAGGCACGGCCCAGCCGGGGCCACACCAGGGGTCTGACCGGGCTCTTTGAGGAGATTTGGGCACCTCTGCACACAAATGATTCCCCAGCCCCAGTTCTCCCGTTTTCACGGCAGTTCCGCGCTTTGCAGTTTGCAGGAACCCAAGCAGGGATCATCCCCACACTGCTGCAAGCTGCTTCTCCCCTTCCATTAACAAAGGGAGAACTTAAACTGCTCCTCACAGGCAGGGATTTACCTGGAAAGTTGCTGTTATTTCTGTAAAGTGACAACCAAAACTTTAATTTCTGTCCTGTGGCTGCACCGGGCTCCGCTGGGACTTCCCTGGGAAAGTCACAGGACGGCTGCGGTGACACAGCCCACGGGGAAAAACAACTTCTTCCACACAGAAAATCTCCTTGCCACGAGGAAAACACCTTGGAGGGTCAGTCTGCAGGGAAAGAAACCCCTCTTGGCAGCAATTCCAGCCTTGGGCAACCTCAGCTGTGGGCCTGAGAGGAAGGAAGGAGCCTCGGCTGGAGGGAGAACCTCATGGTTCTGTTCCCATCTTCCAGGAGTGGAGTCAGCGCTCCCACAGCTGCGTCAGGCCCTCTCCAGCGGCCTAACGAGCCTCTTCCGAGGGGATTCATAATTAATGAGCACGTGAGGCGTGTGTCAGCTCTAATGATCTCCGACTTTCCCCATCTCTATTTATTTTCTGAGGCCGTCCCCGCTCGGTGGCTGCTGTCGCCCCGCTCCAGCCCCGCCGCACAAATGGGATGTGACAGGGGGAAATGGAGCCTGCAGTGGCTCTCTGTCTGTGCAGCTCCTCGGCTGCACGGCAGGGAGCCCTGAGAGAGCCCAAAAACCTCTCCTGAGCCCAAACCCGGGCGAGCCTGCTTGGGTTTCAACTCCCAAACCCTGCAGAATAAAGCTCCATTTACAAGCACAGAGAGGTCTCCTCCTAGTAAAGCCCATTCCGAGGGGTTTTCCTAAATAGGTCTTCGCTGCTTTTCCTTTCTTTGGGGATTTGGAGGGATTAGAACGCTCTGTGTATGAAATAAAAACGTACAGCTCAGCTGGTCAGCGTGGGGTTTTCCTTTCCCTGCCATCAGATTTTGTTTATCCTCAGAGATAATCAAAATGCTGCCCCTTAACACAAATCAAGAAACCAGAGAATTTGAGGATGACTCTGGAAACAGCGGGAGGCTTTTCCACTCTGGTCAGAAAATCAGAGAAAAACAACAAAATCCTCGGTGTGGACACAGCAACCCTGCTCATGTGTCAATACCTGAGCACACCCAGCCTTCAAAGGAGACAATTCCACACCCGGAGCCCTGAGCCAGGCACAGGAGCCAAAGCCCAGCTGCTGCTCCTCTGAAGCAGCTCCTTGCAGAGAGCTGAGCCCCTCCCAGGCCCTGGGAAGGGGATGCTCATTAAAGGATCCGGGCAGGATCCAGGAGGTTGGTGCCTCCAACCAGATTTGCTTCCTGCAGGACGAATGCAGCAGCACCAGATTGATCCTGGCGGGGTTTGAAGTGAAAATTGAGCGGCTTCTGGCCGGGGCAGAGCAGCAGCTGTGGTTTATTGAAAGAAGAAAATCCC
This sequence comes from Aleadryas rufinucha, assembly GCA_013397815.1. NCBI lineage: Eukaryota > Metazoa > Chordata > Aves > Passeriformes > Aleadryas > Aleadryas rufinucha. The sequence goes on along the minus strand of VZTH01003813.1, from coordinate 5,129 downwards.
TGGTGTCTCAAGGAACGCTCAGAGGTTGCTGCTGAACGGGGTCTGGGGAGAGAAAAGTGAGGGGAAATGGGGGGAGAACGTCCCTGGGTGAGGGGAGAGGTGCTGAAGGACGTGGGGTAATTGTTGTGTTGGAAATGAGGGCTGTGGGCCTGAGGTGCTGCTGCCCCTGTCCTGGGGCACTGGGGCTCCACTTTTGTCTCAGATTCACAATAACCTCAGCTCAGACACTGAATTAGAGGGGGTTTCCCTCTGATCCCTGATTTACCTGCTCACAGACACCCAGCTCTGCACCCCGAGCCCTGCAGTCACCCTGTGCAAGCTGAGTGTGGGAGGGGAGCAGAGAGAGCACCACAGCAGTGAAGCTGCTCGGGTGCTCGTGCCAGGATGGCCAGTGCCAAGGAAAAGCCACCTGGACACCCCGAGGGAGGTGGAATCTCCCTGCCCCATCTCTGTTACACCCCAGCAATCCCAGCTCAGGTGAGGAAGTCACAGGCACAGAATTTGAAGGTAGGAATTTGCCTGAAGGTCCTCAAGCCCCAGGAGATGTGAGATGTGCTGAGCTTTACCCACGAGGTTCAGCACTTCCCTGAGCAAGGGCTTCATCCAGTGGCTCTGGTGGAGATATTCCAGCACCAGGGTGACGTGAGGGGTGAAATTCAGGCAGTCAAGGGGTTCAAAAATGAGGATTTGCATTTGTGACCGAGGTGTGCAAAGCTGCCCCTGGGCATCCCAGGGCCCTGCAGGAGGATCCCTGGCACTGCCAGCACTCCCACATTGGGATTCTTCCTGCAGACAGAGCCCCGACTCGGGCAGGTGCTCACAAAACCCATCACATCTCACTAAACAACCTCATTCTACCACCTCATCAGCTCATTAAAACTCGTGATTATTAATTATTTATGCCATTATTACCCATTATTATTTCAGGGGGTACTCAGGCTTTAACAACAGATCAAGGAGAATTTTAAGCTCACAGCACCGGGGGTTTTTTTCGTTTGTCTTCAGCAAAATAATTGCAAAAAAACCACCAAACCCTCTCTGACACCAAATCAACAAAGAGGGGGGAGTGTCAGAACTATGGAGAAATTCTTCTTGAAGCTTGAAAACAGAGGAACCCCCTTCTTTTGCTCTCCATGTCATTAATTCTGAGTAGGAATTAACAGACTGACGACAAGAAGCATCAATGCTTTGGTTCTCGCTGTGCCAGTGCTCAGTGCCACAGCCAGGGAGCAGCCCCAGGAAAACCAGGGATAAATTCTTGCTGTGCAGGTTTCCAGGAGCCCCTGGTGTCTCCCCTGCCTCTTCCAGCAGGAGCAGACTGCGATTTGCACACCCAGGGAGCACCAAAAGCACGTCCCAGCCCTGTGGGGTGACAGCAGCAAAGCAGAAACGACCCCAGGCAGGATTTTCATGGGCAAACACACACAATTCCAACGGGATTTGCTCTGCCAGTGCTACTCCAAGGGTCTTTCTGGGCCTCCAGGAGCACAATCCACCCTCCCCCAGGATTGTGAGCTCTGCCTGGGAGCGCCTCGTGCTCAGGTTCTCACTTTCTCTCCCCAGGCACCCCAAGGAATGGATTTCCCATCCCAATCCGAGGCCATCCACCGCTGCAGCTCCCCAGCTCCTCACGAGCACTTTGCTGCTCTCCTGCAGGCCCCTTCCTTTCCAGCTTCCAGCAGGAGAGCCCCGGTGAAAATCCCTGTCAGCGCGGGGAGCGTTTGCAGCCGGGCTATTGATCCATGCCTGGGGTGGGGAGGTTAATTAAATGGGAATTTTAAGCCAACAGCGTGATTAGGGCAGTGAGGAAACCTGAATTCGTGAATAGTTCCAGGGCTGTTGGAAGCATTTAAAGTGAAGGGGGGCTGGAAAAGCCCTGCCTGTTGCTGGCAGCGGGTTCCTGTGGTTCTGGAGGGGGGTCCTGGGCCCTGCTGTGCTGATGGTGGCACCAGCCCCCAGTGTGATGCCTGATGGACGCTTCTCCCATCAATTCTGCCTTTGTTCCCTGCCTTTCCCCCCCTTTTTCCCCTTTCCACAGTTAATTCTGGCAATCTGTGAACAGGATTGAACCCCTCTCGTGTCACCCCTGAGGTGCTGCTGCTTCACCCTCTGATGCTGAGAGGTTCCAGAGACCCCGAGCTGCAGCTGCTCCGAGGAGCTGCTGTTGCCTGGTTCCTTCAGCAGGAATCCTGTTCAGATGTTTTCCTTCCACGTGCAAGCACCTGTGGCAATGATTCTGGTAATTTATTTGGTGGGTTTTTTTAGCTCCCGTGCTCTTCCCTCTCCTCAGCCTCATCTGTTTTCTTGTTGATTTTTCACAGGAACCGTACAAGAATTTGCTCACACAATCAAGCAGGAAATTCCAATTATTTTTGACACAGCAAGGAAGCAGCAAACTGAGAAATACCTGGAGGTGGGAGAGGGCTGAAATGCGTAAAGCAGCTGCCACAGAGGTGCATTTTGAGTTACACAACCTCACCTCACACCCTCCACTCTGCACATCCCCTGGCAAACGCCCTCCTAGCCATAAAAACCTGGTTTTTTGTGCAGCCTGTCCTTGTCTTTTCCTCTCCATCCCTCCAGTGCTGGGGACAGGGCAGAGGAGAGGCCCAATCTGGTTGTTTTTGCAGCACAACTCAAAATTCTGGGCTTTTTTTCCACTCCATGAACGCTGTAGGAGATCTGGGGTTTGAGTAGCAGTGAGTTAATGGGACTTCTCCTTCTTGTGGTTGCTTTTTTGTTGGGTCATTTCTTTCAAAAAGCCGACTTTGCAGTTAATTAACTCCAGAAAAAAAACACAACCTCCCGACGAATTATTTCAGATAACCCCTTGCTCTGTTTCCTGCAGTCCCTGGCAAGTCGTGATTTAAGCTAAAATAAGGAATTCTGAATCAAAACACCAGCTGTTCGTGCAGGGTGAGGAGATGCCCAGACTGCCCCGGTGGCAGCGGCGGTCGCGGGCCGTCTGCGAGGGCAGCGGCTCATCGCGTGTTCCCGGGGTTTGCTTCCTCTGCAGCGTGCTGCAAACGCTGGGGGGAGTTTTGGGGAAGTTTGGGAAGCTTTGGGAAGTTTCCATCAGCTCCTGGGCTGGAGGGAAGCAGCAGAGTCCTTCTGGAGTCAGGAACCCAGCGGGAGCCTGGTGGTGGGAGTGCGGGGCGGGCTGGCAGCGCTGGGGAGCCCCGACACGGCAGAGGAGGAATGGGACACCCCGAGCCGGGCAGAGTAACCAAAATACCACAGTGAGGGCTTCATCTCGCTCCCTCGGTGCCCCCAGACTCCTCCAGAACAAACACAAAGGATTCTCGTTCGTGAGGTGTTTCTAACTGTCTGGCTGGCTCTGTCCCCAGATCCTGCTGGTTTTTATCCCCAGTTACGGTAACAACACGAAATCGTTGCACCACAAGGAGGAGAATAATTGGGAATGGATGAAGTGGGATTTGGTGTGGTTTGGCCTGCAGGATGCAGGGGATGGGCAGGCAGCAGGGGCTGACCCGTTCCAGGTGTCCAGCGCGCCCAGACCCCTCTGACAGCGCGGTGAGGAACAATCCCCTTGTGTAAACTGAATAATTTCATCCCATTTCCACAGAGATTTCTGAATTCTCTCCCCAGACCCCTCAGGGCTGGCACAGACCTGGCTGTCGCCTGCTCGGGGCTCTGCAGGGGCGGTGCCAAAGTGCAGAATTCCAGGGTGGAATTCTGCCCAGGGTGAGGTTTCTGTGTCCTTCTGTCCAGAGCAGAGGAACAGCCAGGAGGGTCCCAGCTCAGGGTGAGGTTCCTGTGTCCCAGTTCAGGGTGAGGTTTTTGGGTCCCAGCCCAGGGTGAGGTTTCTGGGTCCTTCCAGAGCAGAGGAACAGCCAGGAGGGTTCCCAGTTCAGGGTGAGGTTTCTGGGTCCCAGGTCAAGGTGAGGTTTCTGTGTCCCTCTATCCAGAGCAGAAGAACATCCAGGAGGGTCCCAGCTCAGGGTGAGGTCTCTGGGTCCTTCCAAAGCAGGAGGGTCCCAGCCCAGGGTGAGGTTTCTGTGTCCCAGCTCAGGATGATGTTTCTGTGTCCTTCCAGAGCAGAGGAACATCCAGGAGAGTCCCAGCTCAGGGTGAGGTTTCTGATTCCCAGCTCAGGATGAGGTTTCTGTGTCCCAGGCCAGGGTGAGGTTTCTGTGTCCCAGCTCAGGGTGAGGTTTCTGATNAGCTCAGGATGAGGTTTCTGTGTCCCAGGCCAGGGTGAGGTTTCTGTGTCCCAGCTCAGGATGAGGTTTCTGGGTCCCAGCTCAGGGTGAGGTTTCTGGGTCCCAGCTCAGGATGAGGTTTCTGTGTCCTTCCAGAGCAGAGGAACATCCAGGAAGGTCCCAGCCTCCCAGCACTGACCCACAGCAGCTCAGGGCAGCAGCACTCCCAGGGACTGGCAAACCCAGGAGGTTTCATTTCCCAGCACATTTATTTATTTATTCAACCGACTGTCATCAAACGCCCGTCACCGTGGCAACCAGGCGTTTATTTACAACTCTGGGAGCTCAGGATGGCACCGGGACACCGGCACGGAGAGGAACGTTCTGGGGAACGGCTGTCACGGCGCTCCTCCGAAAGAGGAGCAGGAGGGGGGAGGCACAGGAAGGCAGAACGCAGCCCAGGAGAGTCTGAGGCATTCGCTGCTTCTCCCCGTCGTAGGTGTCTGTTGTTTCTATTTCTGAGCGCTGGAAACCATCTGCAGTTAATGAGGAGGGAGCTCCTCGAGAAGCCCCTGGGCGCCGGGGCTGCAGCAGCCGGTGCCAGCGGGGGTGGGGAGCACCGCAGTGATCCCTGCTGGAGGAGGAGGCGAAACTCAGCCCGGACACCCTGCAGGGCCCCGGCTGGATATCAGGGCAGGGCCGATGTGCCCTGTAGAACCTGCCCAGGACAGCCCATCTGTTCCTTTGGGACCAGGCTTTAACCTCTGCTGGGGAAGATGAAACAGGAAAGCCTTGTAAATATGACTGCTTAGGTTTGGAGAATATGAAACCTGTAAGTGAATTAAGGAATTAAGGGTGGAGTTCGATGTCTGAAGTGCCAAGCCTCAGCTGCTGAACAGCTGGAAAAGGGCTGTATGGCCAGCTGAGGTTTAACCCCCTCAGAGTGAAGGGTGCCTCTCTCCTGTC
>VZTH01003812.1:0-20028 GCA_013397815.1 Aleadryas rufinucha | reverse complement strand
ATGGAGGTGAGGGAGGAGGACACAGAGAGCGCAGGCGACTGCAGGGAGCAGACCCGGTCCGGCTTCTGGGGCTGAGACTTGCCCGGAGACACGGCTGGGGGTCCCAACCCCTTGGTGGGCAGTGTGGGCGTCCCGCTCTGGCTGGAGTAGCCGCTGGAAGGGGACATGGTGCGGTCAGACCCATCGGGGCAGCTCCACTTGGGCTGAGCTTGGGGCTCCCTGAGCACCACGGTCACCCCGGGGCGGCCCCGCGAGGCCTCGGGCGAGCTGGTGCCGGCCAGGCTCTCGGAGCGGAGGCTGCTGGTCTCGCTCAGCGATGGGGAGAACACCTCGTCCTCGCCCGCGGGGCTGAAGGGCTCGGGGCGCGGCGACCAGGGCGCGCCGCTGTCCTGCTGGGGCCGCCGGTCGGGCCTGGGGGGCAGCCCCAGCACCTTGGGCTCCCCGTCGGCCTTCTGGTGCAGCGAGTAGGTCCTGCGGGGAGGGGCCGGGGGCTTCTTCATCTTCCTGAGGGACACGCTGCGGGCGGAGGAGCGCTCGCTGGCCAGGCTGGCCGTGTCCGAGCCCTCCGCCTGGCTGCTCGTGCTGTAGGCGGGGGACACGCGGCCGCTGCCGCCGCCCACGGCCAGGAGCCCGGGGGCCGGGGGAGTGAGGCCAGCGGCAGGCTTGGAGCAGGAGCTGGCGAAGCTGGCCGAGCTGTAGATGCTGATTTGGTCGGTGTCGGAGCGAGCCGCCGCGTCCGCCTCACCGCGCGGCCCCGCCTCGGGCTGCCGGTGGTCGCAGCCGCCCTGGGAGGAGATGGTGGAGCTGTTGGAGACGATGGTCTCCGTGGACTGCGAGTGGCTCCAGTTGTCGCTGGAGGAGGAGGGCTCGCGGCTGCGGGCGCTGCGCTCCGAGAAGCGGGACAGGGAGCGCACCGAGGCCGGGCTGGACGACACGAGGCTGCAGCGGCTCAGCGTCCGCACGCTGCTCCTCGTCAGGGCCACCACGTCCACCATGGGCGGCAGGATGGCGTTGGGGATGATCTTGGACATGTAGGTGCCCTGGGGCGAGATGGACATGACGGGGCCCACCAGCATCTCCGGGGGGTTGGCGTAGGTGGTCATGCCCGGCACGGCCAGCGACTTCGGCCTCATCATGGGCGACAGCTTGGCCGCTGTCTTCCTCCCCAGCAAGCTGTCGTCGTAGTAAACCCTGTTGATGTGCTTCTGCAGGGCTGCGTCCGCCTCCTCCAGCACTCCCAGGCAGACTCGGGCGCCGCCGGACACGGGCAGAGGCTGCAGCTTCCCGTCGATGGTGGGGATGCGGACGGCGTCGCCGGACATCTGCCCCCCGTTCAGCAGGGGCTGCACTGCCTGGCCGTCCCCGCGTCCTGCCGGCCCTCGCCCATCTACCTCGGGATGTCCCTTGGCTCCGTGGCTGTTCCTGAGACCTGGGAGAAGGGAGAGGTGACCTCAGCGTGATCCCAAGGCAAGGCAAACAGATCCTAAAAATCCCCCCTTGCCCCCGGGGCTTACCCAGCTCCTTATGGACGTGCTGGGGGATGCCCAGCACCGTCGTCCTCCTCTCCTTCCTCTTCTTGCCAGCCCTCTCCGAGGATTTGGGAAAGGAGTCGTGTGGTCGGAATGTGGAACCTACGAGAGGCGGTGAGAGGGTCCAGCTGGTGTGACATCCCTGACCAGGGTGTTCCCAGTGTCCCCAGTATCCCCAGCACTCCCCACTGCCAGAGATGCTCTGGGATAAGCCGGGCTCAGGCACTGGAATAACCCAGAGAGGCACCAGCAGAACAGTCTGAGCAGGGAGGAGACGCTGTCTGTCTGTCTGTCCATCCCCCTCGCCCAGCCCCAACGCTCTGACTTAGCCAGAGCTGCTCTCACCTCTCCCAAGGGCCCCCAAATCCCTGCGCTGGCTCGTGGCCACGCCAAGGCAGAGCCCAGCTCCCCTGCCCCACTCCCTGACCCCCCTGGCACCCCTTTGGCTCGCATCCCCCTCATCCCACAGCCCCCCAGCCGGGTACCTTTCCTCTGGATCATCTCGGAGCGGATGGAGAGGGCATCCTCAGAGGTGCTGTCCGTGGCACAGGAGGCCGCCCGGCTCCGGAAGGACAGGCTGTCATCCTCCGAGGATGCGCAGGACTGTGGGGACAGGCTGGGCTCAGCGCACCCCGGGCTGCGGGGACGGAGCTGCCCCGGCCCTGGCCAGGCCCCTTCCCCGCCGCGAACTGACTCGGCAGCCGAGACAAAAGCTCTTCCGAGGGCCAAAGGCTGAGTCAGCCACGCCGGCATCCAGAGTCCTCCCACCAGGAGCGGGGCTGGGAGCAGCCCCTGGGACCCCGCATGGCTCTGCAGCCCCCCGGAGAGCAGGAGAGACGGGGTCTGGGCCATGCAAGGAGCACCTGAAGGAACTGCTGGGCTCACCACGGTGCCAAGCCCAAAATGACCCCATGGGTGTTCTCCAGAGCCCAGGGCTGGAGGGAGAGGGGAGTGGGACAGGGACAGGGACAGGGACAGGGACAGGGACAGGGACAGGGACAGGGACAGGCAGGCAGGACCCCCAGCACTCCCTGGACACAGCCAGTGGCACAACCTCCAGTGTCCCCATCCCTCCAAACCGTCCCTGGCACAGGCAGAGGTTGGGATGAGACACTTCAGAGTTAACCTGACCCCTCCACCTCGCTCCCCCCTGTTTCTCTGCTCATCCTGGGGTTTCCAGTCCCCCACTTCCAAGGGGTTAAAGGGGCTGAGAGCCAACGAGAGGCAGCAGCTTGAGCAAACACAGGAGGGTGAGGCACTGGCAGCGGGGTCAGAGCCCGGGGATGTGCCAAAGCTCAGCTTGGCCAAAAGAGGGGGAGTTTCTCCTCGTCAGCAGCCGGGGAGGGGCACAAACACTGGGCTGGATATGGCCAACAGCCCCCATCGCTCCACCACGTCACCCCTCCTCATTCAGGGCTCCCAAGGGACACCAGTGGGGCAGGAACAGGGGGACAGAGGGATGCAGGCACAGGGGGAGCCCCGGCAGAGCCCCACAGGGCAGAGCAGGACGTGCCAAGGCTGAGGACGGGGAGAGAGGCTTGTCATGGGGCAAAGGGGACACCACCGAGGGACACACGGCCAGTTCCAGCCCCACAACCCCCCTGGACATGGCCCTGCCACCTTGGCTGGTTGCTTGTCTGCCCCCAAACACCACCCAGGGAGGACAGAAGAGCCACCCCGTGTCCCCTCGCCCCCAGGGCACCCCAAGAGCACACGAGGCAGAACCTCAGCAGGGCTCACCTGGAGGCTGCTGGTGTCCCCGTGGTCCCAGGCACTTTTGGTCTGTTTCTGCTTCTCTGTGGAGGGAAGACAGAAGGTAAATCCCTCCGGGGGAGCCGGGGCAGCCCCCAGCCAAGGAAGCAGCTGCCGAGCCGGCAGTGCCCCTCGCGCAGCGCCGGACTCCGGTCAGCCCCATCGCGCCGCCCACACCGCCCGGCCGGCCAGGAGCTGGGGACAGCCCTTCCGCCCTGTCCCCAAGGCCACCCCGGGGCTGGGGACACCTACCCTGGTGCTGCAGGGACTTCAGCCCCTGCTGGGCCTGGTTGTGCAGCTCCTCCAGGTGCGGGGGCCGCGTGCTGGGGAAGAAGACGTTGTCGGGACATTCCTCGCCCGCCGTGTACTGCACGCTCAGCCGCTTCTCGCCCTCGCCCTTGGCAGCGCCTGCGGGGACAGCGGGGTCAGCCGGGCTGGGGGGACACGGCCACGCTGCCACCGGTGCGTCCCAACCCACAGGGGACAAGCTCCGGGTGGTGACAGCCACCCCGGGGTGACGTTATCCCGCTCGGCTCCAAACCGGGCGCTGGAAACACCGAGAGAAATCCCATCCCGCGGCTCAGCCCGGCCGCTCGATATTCCGGAGTCGGGATGTCTCCGCTGGTTTTGTCCCCACCACCGGAGTGGGGCTGGGATGTGGGATCACCCTCCTTCCCCAATGCCTTCGTTAGGAGCTAACGAGGAGGAGAATTGTGCGGGGCTGAGGGAGAAGGGGCAGCACAGGGGGGATTAAACGTGGATGGAACCACGATGGCTTTCCCTTCGGAGCGTTGCGTCATTCCCAGGCCTCGCTCATCACTCCAAGAGCAGGGACTCCCCCCACGGCCAGGCAGGCTGGGAACTGCACAGACGAGGGAAACTGAGGCACATCCAGCTGCAGAGATCCCAGAGGACCCAAATCCCTGCTCCGAGCCGCGCTGGATGCTGAACACCCCATCTGCCACGCCTGGGGCAGCACGGAGCCCTCACTCCCCGCCTCGCAGCGCCCTCCCCACAGCCACCACCAGCACCCCACGGTGCCCACGGCCGGGGGCATCACCCAGCCCTGCCATCCTGGGCACTGCAGCACCGTGGCACAGCCCTGCCCGCTCCTGCCCGCACGCCTGAGCCGAGCCTCAAACTCTTCCTGCCCAGAAAACAACAATTTCGAGGAAGGGAAGGGCGAGCTCAAGAAACCGTCGGGGCTGGCGGCGGCACCCCGGGGGCCACGGGCACCTGCTGCTCAGCACCGCCAGCACCACACGCCATCCCTTGTCCCCTGTGCTCCCCGTGTCCCCGGTCCCCTCAGGGCCAGCCCGGCCAGGCAGAGAAGCGGCCGTGCTCCGACTCCAGCGCACAAAGGAGCAGGCCTGGAACAATGGAGCCTCCCGCCCTGCCGCCATGCCGGCCTCTGCCTCCGCCAGCACCCACGGTGCGAGCGGGCACCGGGGCACGGCCAGCCCGGCACAGCGGGCGCTGCCACACGGGTGCCCTGTGCTGGTGCAAAATCCCTGCAGGGGACACAAGATACCCACAATCCCTCCCCCCCCGTCATGTTCCTAATCCCCTTTTCTCCCCCAGTTTCGTCTGACACCCCCCCAAACACGCTCGGAGCTGCCTTGTGGGGAGAGCAGCGCAGTGATTTATTCCCGTAACTTCGCGGCGGGCGAGGCCAGGGATGGAGTGACCTTCCCAGCCCTCCCCCGGGGATGGCAGCCCCCCTGCCCGCTGCGGGTGGGGCAGCACCCCGTGCCGGGCCGGGGGGGTCCCGGCGGGCAGGGGTTGTGTAAGGACAAAGCTCTGCTCCTTCCCTCCATCCCCGCTGCTCACTCACCCTTCTTCTTGAAGAAAGCCAGAAGCGAGGAGAGGTTCCTGCCCATGAAAACCACCATGGTGGCCGGGGAGAGGGTCCGATCTCCAGAGAAAGGGGGGCTCCGCCGCCCCCCGAGGAGGCTCAGCCTATTGTGCCGAGGCGGCTCTCACCCGGCGTGTGCCGGCGGGGCGGATGCCGGCGGCCCCCAGCTCCCTCCCTCCGTCCTCATCCGCACGGGCGGGAGGATGCTCGGCCAGGCGAAGACGCTCCGGCGCAGCTGCTTGTGAGCAGGGAGCAGCCCGAGCCGGGGACGGCTGCGCGGTGGCAGGAGGGGACAGTCCCGGCTGCGCCCACCGCGCTCCTCGGCCGCGGCAGAAGGAAAGAGGGGGCCCCTCCTCTGGCCTCCCGCTCGCTCCCCCCGGCCCTCCCGCCTCCTCCCACGCACGGCACAGACCACAGGGATCTGTTCTTTCAGCTCGGGGCCAGCGTTTTCCCCCAACTCCTCCCTCCTGAACCCCTGGGACCCCCCAGGACCGTGCTGGGCACAGCAGCGCTGAAAACCAGTTGCTCGCTTCCGCAGCAGTGCGGCCAACTGGGAGGAACTGGGAGGATTTTACACCTTGGGCTATGACACGGCAGAGGCTGTGGTGTCACATTCTCCATGCTAGACTGTCCCCAGTGCCCCCCAGGACCCTGCCAGGAAAGCCCCATTCCGGGCAGGGAACACGAGCCAGGACAGGGCAAAGGGTGTTTGTCCTTAGGGACGGGGCTGCGTCACGGTCACAAGGGCTGGCAGCACTGGGGGAAAACCAGGGCTGGGACCAGTCTAACCAGTAGCTCCAGCTGCTGCTGCGGGGGCAGGTGAAAGCAGGGGCAGAAATGCCGGGCGGTCACTCAGTGGCACTGCCCTGGCACTGCCGGTCACTGTGCCCACCGTGGAGGTTCTCCCAGGGCAGCGGGTGCCCAGCACCTCCGGGAGCTCCATCCCCCCCATTTACAGGTGTTTTACCCCAAAAGGTGCAGAGCACCCAGTGTTTACCCAGCAGGCACCCATGTCCTTGTGCCAAACCCTCTGCCCTGGGCTGTGCCCACGGTTTATTCCCGCAGGACACAGCTTGGGCTGCCAACAGAGCAGCGTCACCCAAAGCAGGATCCCCACGGGCCCCAGGCAGTGACTGCGCAGCCCAAGGGACAGTTTGACCTTGTGAAGGGCATCTCTGTGTCCCCAGCCAGGCAGCTCAGGGCTCAGCGAGGATTCCTTCCCTGGAATTCCGACGTGGCCATAACCCCAAACACCAGCAGCTCCCCGGCTGTGCCTGCCCCAGCCCCTGCCCCAGCACGGGCAGGACGGGCCCCGCTGCCCACACGCTGCCCCAGAAGGTGCCGGTGGCCACGGGCAGACGTTCCCCAGCTCTTTCCACAGCACAAGTGGAAAAGGGACATAATTAAAGGGCTGAGGATGCACAAAGCAGGCAGCCACGTGCTGCGCTGAGCACTTCCCTCCGCTCTGGGCAGCCTGTCATGAGCCCAGAAAGGGCCACGACTGGTGGTAGCCGAGAGGGACACTGCTCCCGGCTCCACAGGGAAGAGTCCAGCCCTCCAGCTCTGCCCACGGACATGGGGCTGTGCCAGAACCCCCCTTCATGGCACCAGGAGCTCCCACAGTAAAGGCAGAGCCCCTCCCGTGCTGCTGGTGCACGGCCCAGGCACAGCTGAGCTTCGGCCCCGCACGTCTGCTGATGGCAGCGCACGTGGAAGCTGCTTCCAGGGCTGTGAGGACATTCCCAGGTGCTGGCAGACAGCCTGGCCCTGCTCCACCTTCCTGCCTGTGGCCCATTGCCCACACAGAGGGCCTGGAGAGCATCCCTCACTGACGGGGACGTGTCCCTCTCCCGAGTGTGACACCGCTGCGGACGGGACAGAAGGAGCTCAGCACGGGGGGGCTGCAATCTCCCGAGGGATAACCCAGGGCTGAGCCAGGGCAGGAGCCTCCCCTTCTCCCACTCCCTGTGACCTTCGCTACCTCATCATCCTCACCCAGCCGGCCTCACCCCGGCTCTGTCAACACACGGTGAAACCTGCTGGGAAAAAGGGGGGCAATCCAGGAGGGGGAGAGCCCCGATCCTGCAGCAGAAGCTGCGGGTCCCGCTGGGCTGGGGAAGCCGCTGCAGCTGCAGCCGCTGCCGGTAGCAACACGCCCGCTTGGAGCCGGTGTCCCGGCCCCTGTGCATTCCTTGCGGTGCATCCCGGATCACCCCGTCCCCTCCGGGCTCAGCTGACACACGTGCCTCGGCCACACGTGGCAGCGGGATTCTCCCAGATAAGGAACCAGCGAGCCGGAGGGTTCTCAGTGACGGGCACCCTCTCAAGGATGGTGTCCCCGGCTCGGAGCTGGGATCTGCTGCTGCCAGTGCCAGGGATGGTCCGGAGAGAGCAGAGCATCCCTGGAGCAAGGCACGATGACAGGAAGGGACAGGGAACCCAACCTGCCTTCAGCTCTGCCTCGGTGCCGGCAGAGAGGGGCTGGAGGTACCAGAGTGGGAATGGGAAGGGAGAAACCAGAGCTGAGACCCCACAGGAACACGGCCAGGGCCGCCCAGCCCGATGCTGCAAACAGAACTCGTTGCTGGCCCAGCTCCCACGCTGCTCCTCTCCACCTGGAGAGAGCCAGGGGAGAAAACCCCAGCTCCTGTCCCCCTCCTCGGCAGGCCTCCTGCGAGCAGCAGGTTTGGCCGGGCTCGGCTGCAAACATCCATCTCTGCCTGCTCGGCACTGCCCCGACTTGCCTGCTCCCCGCACGGCGCGGGTCCTGCGGCGGCAGCCGGGGAGCAGCGAACAGGCAGCGGCTCCCTGCCCGCCCCTCCACCGCCACTGACTCACCGGCGAGAAATGGGGAGGAGGGGGAGCTGCCAGGAGGGCGGGAAGGGGCTGCGAGGTCCCCAGGGGAGCCCTCCTGTGTCCTGCTGCTCTGTGGGATGGAGCTTTTTCCTCCCTCCTCCCGGCAGCCAGAGCAGCGCGGAGGGCAGCGAGAAGCCCCCCTGCCCCACGGGGTTGGTGCTCTGGCACCGATCTGGGGGTCCCTCCCACCACGCTGCTGCCAGCACCATCCAGGCCTGGGGATTTCTCTGCTTCCCTGCTGCCTGCAGATGCCACGGGCATGGATAACAGCAGTGGGGTGCACCGTGAACCCCATTCCTGAGAGCTCTGTGGAGCTGTCAGGACATGGGTGGACCCTGATAGAGCTGTGAGAGCCCCCAAACTCCGCCCCAGTATCACAGAATATCCTGACTTGGATATTCTGTGAAAGGGACCCCATCCAGCCCCTCTGCTCCAGCATCCTGTCCCTCTGCTCCCTCTGCAACCTTAAACTGTTTAGGATGTCTGGGAGCCCCTAAAGACAACCAACCCGTTCCCCAAACCCTTGTCTCAGCACAGGATCCACGCCCTGGGACACGCCACGGGATCCTGATCGCTCCGGGCGGGATAAGAGCACAATAATATTTACGGTGGCTCCGGCCACACAGCCCCTGCTGCCAGCCTGCCCTCGGCCACACCTGGGGGGCTGCTGCTCCAGCCAGGAAAACATCTCCACCAAGCAAATAAACACCGCCCCATCCACGCTGCTGGCTCGGCTCTCAAACACGATCCCACGCAGAGGCTGAACTAAAATTAATTTCAACTGGGAAAACAAACTTGGATCGCTTGGTTTTTGTTTTTTTTTCTTCCTCTAAATCACAGCGGAGAAAGCTGCCTGGTATCACCTCGCTGAGCCAACAGGCCCTGGCGAAGGAGCTGGTGCAGGGTGAAATCCCGCTTGGAGCAGGGCCGTGGCTCCAGTCGCCTCCAGCCACGGCTGCTGTCATGACAGGAGCACACGGGGTTGTGCAACGGGCCCTGACCTCGTTGCTGCTCCACACTTGCCCCACAGCCAGCCCTGAGGTGACACAGAGCGTCTCCTGCTCCCTGAGTTATCCCAGATCCAGGTGAGGGGCTGGCAGCAGCCCGGAGGGGCTCTCAGGGCAGGACCACCCCAATGCCTCACTCCGGGCCCCTGCAACAGCCCAGCGAGCCTCCATCCCACCGCGTCCCCACCCCGCGCTCGTCCCCTCCCGGGAGAAGCCACCAAACAGGTTTGAAGGTAAATAACAGCCTTCCCCAGCCAGGAGCCGGATCCGGGCGGGATCATCCCAGATGGGGAGCGCGGGGAGGGAGAGGGCCGCAGGCAGAGCCTGGGAAGAGACACGAGGGTGACACCGGTGGCACGTACGACCGGGAGTGGGCCACCAACACCTCCTCCTTCCATAAGCCACAGCTTTATCACTGCTTGATCCCCTTCCCTCGGTGTCCTCCCGCTCCCCCGGTGCTCCGGGCTGGCTGTCCCCCGGCTCGGGCCGTCACGCCCGGCGTTGTTCGCAGGGCACCCAGGTGCTCTTGCCACGGCAGAGGCGTTGCCTGTCGCAGCAGGCACTTGGCTCCACGCAGGAGCAAACCCAGCAGACGGATTAAGGACAAGACGTTGCAGGTTTTTTCCCGTGCGCGGATCCCCCGTCCTCGCAAAGCAGCACCCAAACCCCGCTCCCGAACCCGCGGGGCTTTTCCAAGGAAACGCTGAGGAGGTGTCGATCCTCCCATGCGAGATGGACACGGCCATGTGGGATCGGGGAGAGGAGCTGCCACCGAGATGGGGTGGGGGATAACCCACAGGCACAGGGCAGGTCCCATCCCTGCCTCTCGGTGACGGGAGCGTGCCAAGCGGGCACGGCACGGCATGTCGGAGCCGAGAGCTGCGGCAGCTGCCTGCCCGGGACACCCGCGGATCGCCTCCTCCCCTGCTCCAGGAGCAGGAGGGGGCACCGGCAAGGGCTCGGATGTCCCGGACGCAGCAGGATGCTGGCCGGTGAGCCGGGCTGGCGGTGCCTGGAGAAAGCGCCTGTGTAAATCTCGGCGTGTCCCCCGCCGGGATCAGCCCCTGCCCTCATCCGCCCCCTCCGGTGTTTGCGGAGCCGGCCCAGCGTGGCTCTGACACGGAGAGAGGCTGCAAAGGAGAAAGAGCCCAGAGCTGCTCAGCCCACCCTGGAGCTGCCCCGCAGGAGCCGGGGCTGCCGAGGGGCTCCATCAACTTCTGCTGCTGCTGCTGGGGACGTTCACAGCCCTGGGGGTCACCCCTGGGCCATTTGGATACCCCATCCCTGGAAGTGTTCCAGGCCAGGTTGGAGCAATCTGGGAGAGAGGAAGGTGTCCCTGCCCGTGGCGGGGGGTGGAACGCGATGAACTTCAAAGCCCTTTCCAAACCAAACCATTCCATGATTTTTTTCCCTCCCCGGCGGCCATCGAGGGGGACGCGGGTGCCGGGTGACCCCGCACCCAGAGCTCCGCGCCGGCCGCAGCCGCATCCCCGCTGACTCCGCGGGGCGCAGCCTGGCCAGCGGCCACGTTCCTGCGCCCTGACTCAGCAGGGCCCGGCGGGGAGTCCCGATAAGGAGGCGATAAGAGGCTGCGGTCTCCCTGGGGCTCAAGGACCTTCCCCAGCACGGACGAGCCCAGGGACGAGAGAGGCCGGGGATGTCCCCGGAGCGAGCCAGGCCCCGCTGTGGCACGGGGAAATGGGAACGGGGTGCGTGGGTTCGGCACCGGTGGGGCAGAGCGGGCAGCACCAGGCAGGGAGCACCCACAGAGCCACCCCGGAGCCCTCGGCCGAGCTCCTGCCCCCCACCCTGTCCCTGGGGACCCCTGCTCTGTCCCCTCAGCATCCAAAGGCGGTGGCTGCCCACACCGCTGCGCGCCTGGCACAAACACAAAAGCATCTGCCAGTGCCTGCCCGGGCCTGATGCACCAACAGCGGGCACGGCAGGGCCAAACTGAGCTTCCAGTCACCAGAGACAGGAACTGGGGACGCTGGTCCGGTCGCCCGCCATATGCAATTATTCTCCAGCCCATAATCCAGAGGCACTCAGGGTCTTCCAGGGGGAGAGGGGAGCGCCGGCGGGGGCCCGTCCGGCGGGTGCCGGCACACCCTGCCCCCAGCCGGTGATCCCGGCTGCGCCCTCCGAAATGCTGAAGCGACACAATGCAAATTCTTTGGCTTTGTGGCCGCCGCGCCGTTGCCATGGAGCCGTCGCAGAGAACAAACACAACTCGCCTCATGTTTTCTCAGCACCTTCCACCCCACGGCCTTCGGCCCCAGAGCCAGCCCTCGCCTCCCGGGATCTGCCCCGGCTGTACCGGTCCCACATCCCGCCCGTTCCGGGGCATCCAAGATGGAGCAGGGCTTCTCCCAGCCGGCCCTGGGGAAGGGTGGCACGGTCCTGGTTCAGGGATCGACGAGGGACACCGAAGGCTGGCAGGGATGGAGAGGAGATGGAGATCTGACAAGGAATGCCACGTGGAAAGGGGGAGGATGCGCCAGGGATGCAGCTACAGCCCAGCCCGTCCCATGGCACCGAGCCCTTCACGTGTGGAGACCACGACAAGAGGATGAGCGTGGCACAGAGGAGCCTGCAGCCAGCCGGTGAGGAGAGGTGGACGGTGGAGAGCCTGCGGTGAAGGAGATGCTGTCCCTGCACGGCTGTGGGCGATGTGTGACCCTCCTGCCTCAGTTTCCCCAGGCACCGAGCGGACGCTCTCAGCCAGGATATTTCAGCACCTGTGGGGTTTCTCCATCGCGGGCCCCACCTCTGGGACAGCTCTGCTCGGACTGGTGCTCCCCGAGCCTGTGCACAGCTGACTCCAGGCCCTGTTTACCCTGCAGACAGCTGGGCTCACACACCCGGGTGGCTGCTGACCCTAAAGACCGAGGGAAACGGGGCAGCCAAGGGTAGGAGGGACAGCAGGGCCCAGGATCCCACAGGGCTGGTGGGGGAAAACCACCCAGTTACCACCCCTCGGTCCTGCTAACCCTGTTCCTACATCCTGCCCACGCACCTACCAAATCTCCTCCTCGGCTGGGGCTGGGCTGGGGACACGGGGACAGTTTAACGACACCAGTGGGGGAGTCAGCAACCCCCGGGATGGCGACGATGTTACTGCGAGAGACCTTCCCTGCTGGCATCACCCCGCTCCGATGGAGGAACCGCGGGGGGAGCTCAGCAGGCACCCCACGGGGCTGATCGCTCCGCGGGTGGGTCCAGGCTGCCGTGGGGCCCTTTCCCTGCTCCCCGTCCCCTCAGGAAAGATCTCGCCCCCTGCTTCCTCCTCGGTTTTCCAGTGGCATCCATGGAGACGGAGCATAAAGCATCAGAGCAGTCGGTGTGTGGACAGACGGACGGACAGACGCGCAGAGAGAGGGCACGGGGAGGGGGGGAGCAGCCCCCGCAACCACTCCCAGATCCGCCGCTCCCCGCGGCACACCGAGGGAAACCGAGGCACGGGGTGGGAGCCGGGGGGCCGCGCAGGAAGGCGACGCTGGCAGCGCTGGGATCCCACTTGGAAAACAAATCAGTAACTAATTCAGCTGATCCCGTCCTGATAGCGCGGCTGCTCCCCGGCGCGTCGGCACAGCCCTGCCTGCAGCCAGAGGGGCTCCCAAACTCCCACCCTGGACCCGGGGGGCTCATCCCGCCCCCTCCCAGCACCCAAACGAGCAGAGCCAAGCCTCTCCCCGCAGCCCCCCGCTCCTGCCCAGCCCAGGAGAACACAAGCGGCGAACTTTCCCAGCGCGACCCCTTAAAACTCCCCAAACGGGGACCCCCCCATCCCCGGGCAGCCCCACGGCTCCTACCTGCCCTGGGCTTCCCGGCGCGGCCGAAGGGCCAGGAGGAGCCGGGTTTGGTGCCCGCCGGGCTCCTCTTGCGGTGCGCGTTGCCCATGAGGCCGCTCTCGCCTCCACCGCGGCCGGGTGGAGGGCACCGCGGTGCTACATGGCCGAGCCGAACGGGCTCCGGCGTGGCCCGGGCGGCCGCGGCAGACGACGGCTCTCAGCCGCCGGCTCCCATCCCTCCGGCCCCGGCGGAGCTCAGCGCTCGCAGGCGGCCGTGCCGGAGCCAATGGTACGGGCAGAGAGGAGGGGCCTGCAGGGATCACCCGGCGGATCCCACAGCACCCTCCCAGCCCCATCCCTCCGCCGGGGATGCCTGGGTGATACAGAGAGGTTGAGAGGGCTAAAGGGAGACGCCCCGGCGGCCAAACATCGCTGAGAGCCGGGAGAGCAGGGCAGGGATCTCGCCCTCAAGCCGTGCTCGCAGCTCCCGGGAGTTTGCCACGCTCCACCGAGCCGCCGCCACTTCTGGCTGTCCTCAGCTCCGACAACCGCGGCTACAGCTCCTCCGTGGAGTTTTGGGGAGGGGGACACCCCACAGAGCCCGGCCAAGGCTAGGACGGGAGTGCCAAGGCTGGAGCAAAGCGCCCGAGGCCACGGGCTGGGTCCGGCCGCTGCCCAAACTCAGGGCGAGCACCCACACGTTATCACCCACGCAGCCTGGGGTGGGTGCTAAACCCCCGCCGCCCTCCCCACGGCCACTCCTGGCTCTGGGGCAAGTCACGAGGAGGTTGCTCACGCTGCCGGCACCTTCCCGTGCCCTCCCCGGGTGCACCTCGGCCTCTCCCGGCTCCAGCCCCTGCTCCACGAGGCAGGGGACGAGCAGCTCCGTGCCACGGGAATTGCTGCTCCAAAAGCTGCCCACACCGCCCGGACAAGCCCCTCCACGGCCCCTTCCCGAAGCTCAGCTTTCCCTCCTGGTTTTTAATTAGAACATTAAATGCTGCGAGGGCAGGGAGGGGTCAGCCAGGCAGGCAGTGGTGGGCAATTCCTGCTGGCAGTGTTTATGTTCCTTAGGTGATTCATCAAAGGCTGGGATAAATAGGAAGGAGGGTTTTGTGGGAAAGGCACAAAACCGGGGAGGTGGTGCAAGAAAGAAAGGGAAAAATTAAAGATCAACCAGCAGCTTTGTCCTGACCTCCCAAGGTGATCGGCACCGAATTAATCTTTGGACTTCAGTCTTCTCCTTCGCAGTGGAAATATCGATGGTTCAGCTCCTCACCAGCTTGGTTGGGTGCCCAGGGCACGCTCAGCTGGGCAGGGACTGTCCCTGTGGGTTTGCTGCCCCATCTGCTGTGGGAGCTGTTGAGGAAATGAGGGGATCCAGTGGGAAATTATTCCCTGTTTCCCATTACTGGCTGCACCCAGTTCACAGGGCAG
The DNA here is from genome assembly GCA_013397815.1 of Aleadryas rufinucha. Taxonomy (NCBI): domain Eukaryota; kingdom Metazoa; phylum Chordata; class Aves; order Passeriformes; genus Aleadryas; species Aleadryas rufinucha. Next base: position 5,801 of record VZTH01003812.1, on the reverse strand, counting down.
CCCTTCCACCTGGATGAAACCAGGCCATGGTCACAAGGGCAGCAGATCAGAGGTCTCTGCCAGGTGGCTGTGGGACATGATTTTTCCTCTGGTCAGCCAGGGGCATCTCCAGCCTGGGATGAGGCTTCCCCCCACTGCCCAGCACCTCTCAGCATCCCTGGGATGTCCATCCCTAAACACGGACCCGCCCTGTGCTGCTCAGACCCCTCTGCAGTGACTCTGCGGCCCCACAGGACAAATCCCCCGGGGAAGCTCTCATCCTTCTCTCCATGGGAGAAACAGCGAGGCTGGAGCCTGCCCCAGATTCCCGGGACACATTTCCCCCTCCACTCCCAAAACAGACGCCCTCCGTGCCAGCACCTGCTCAGGGAACGCGGCCACCGGCAGCAGCGAGGCGTCACCGGCAGCACCGAGGCGTCACCGCCCCCGGGCACAGCCTGGGAGGTGCCGGCAGGGCTCCGGGAGGGAGCCGAGCCCCGGGCACCCGGCAGAGCCCACGTGTGCCAAAAATACCAACACGGAGTGGCTCCTCCGAGCTGGAACGACCGTGATGGGGTAACGCGGCAGCCACGAGCTCCAGCTCCTCCCGAGCCTCGTGGTTGAGTCCCTGCTGGATTTGTGGGGCTGAGAGGAGCGTGGGGGGCTCCAGCATCCCCACAGACCCCGCTGAGCTGCCCTGCTGCTGCTTCAGGGCGCAAAACCCCCTGAAATCTGCTCTCACCCTGCATCCCAGACCTGGTTTTCATTGCTGTGAGCAGAAATCCGGCTCAGGGAGCCTGGGGAGTGGGGCCAGCTGAGCACCCCAATTCTTTTCTCTGTGTTAGAACCTCAGCACAGCCCAAAGGGGAGGGGAGGGAAAGGATGGGAAGGATTCTCAGCCTCCCCAGCACAAGAGAATGGGGAGCTGGGCGCCAGAGATGCTGATTCCAGGCAGATTCTCTTCTCCAGGCCAGAAATCCCTGGTTTTATCCCCTGAGAGAACTCTGATAAGAGTTTGGAGCAGCAGAGAAGCTGTTCATGAGATACAGATCTGGTCAGCATGGCGTGACCGCCCCAAGCTCATCTGATCATCCCAAAGTCACACATTCCCTTGGTCAGAGGGGCCAGCCCAGGCATGGGGACCATGGGGACCCCTCTGTGCTGGCATGGGGACGGATCGAAATTATTCCCTGTTTCCTCCATCCCTCCTGGTGCTCCATCCACTCCTCCTGGTGTTTTCTAAACCTGATCCCATCTCTGAGCGAACGCAGAGCAGGAGCTGGGCTGCCTGAACGAGAAAGGAATTCAGCCCTTGTTCCCTTCACGGGGAAGCAAAGCTCAGCGAGGCAAAGGTAACACAAAATCCCCACTTGAGATCCCCAATCATTAACAGAAATACATAACCAGGAGGGTTTTCAAATGATTTCCTGCTCCAGCCGGAGTCCAGGCCGGCTCTGCCGACGGCAGGTCCGGCTCCAGCCCAGCTCCCTGCTCGGGGTGAGGTGGATTTTACCCACTCACAGCAGGACCTGCCCAAGGCTCCGGCTCCTGCTTGGCAGGGAAATGGTTTTTCACTTCATCCTCGCCCAGCTCTTCACCTTCCAGCGGGTTCTGTTCCCACCGCTGCCGGCCTCGGAGTCAATGATGATATTGTCTTATGAAATCAGACCTTCCTTCCACGGGGAAACACGACCCCGCTGGAGCAGCTTTATCGGATCTTACGGAACGTTATTCTCAGGAGTAATCCTTCCAGTTGTCTCCAGGTGGAATAGCTGTGGTTGCAGACACACCTCTCTTTGTTCCCCTAGAGCCGCTCGCCGGTGCCAGGCCAGGCCAGCCGGGGGATTCCTGCTGCTCACATTCTCTCAAGTGTCGCTCTCTGCCTCTGGCAGATCAACAAACTCGTTCCCACACACGCACGGGGAACGATCCCCACGCCTCTCCCCTCTCTCCTTTGAGCCCAGGAGCTTGGGGTTAAACGCAAGCCCTGTGTTTGCACCAAACCGTGCGTGCCAGCAGAGGATGGAGGAAATAATCGTCCAGGGGAGATTCCACCAGCTCAGCCCCAAATTTCCTCGAGGGCTCACGTGCAGCCCGTGGCATCGAGTGCCACCAGCACAGAATCACGGAATTATTAAGGCTGGAAAAACCCTCCCAGGATCATCGAGCCCAAGCTGTGATCAAACCCCACCTCGTCAGCCAGCCCAGAGCACTGAGTGCCACGTCCAGTTGTTTCTTGAACAACTTCCAGTGCTTAACAGCCCTTTCCATGAAGGAACTGAGCACGATCTCCAGCACAGCCCAGCCCCTCCACCCCCTGCTCACCCTCCACACGGCAAATCCCCAGTCCCAAGGAGCACTTGCTGCTGTTACAAGGCAGCTGTGAGCATTGGAAGCTTTATGCTTAACATCACTATCCCCCCCCCTCGCCCCAGTCAGGAAATCATTGCTGCTGGACTAAGCTGGCATCAAAAAGGAAAATTAAAAACCAACAACAAAAAAAAAAAAGCCAAACCCAATTTAATATTTCTGGAACATCGATTCCTTTACTTCATCAAGGAATTAAGAAGGTTGCGAAAGCCGGATAAAGCAGCGGCCAGAAAAACAGACTAAAGCCACTGGACCCCAGCACCAGCTCATCCTCCATCCCAGAGCTGTGTTTACATCTCTGCACCCAGAAACCCAGCCCAGGCAGGGGGAATAGCCGGGCACCCCAAATCCTCGTGCTGTGTTTGACCCCTGGCACAGCCCAGCTGCTCTCCCCGCCTCAGTTCCCACCCCCGGGGCTTTAATCACTGCTCTGCCTCCAAAGGTTATTGTGGAAACAAACACGGCTGGAACGGCGAGGTGCTGGGATACCACCTGCAGCCAGCAGGGCCCGGTCACCCAAACAGGGCAGAGCATCCCGAGGATGCGCTTCCAGCCGGGATGGAGCCATCCCCCCGCTCCCAGAGCCGCTGGTGTCCCCCGGAGAGGCGGCTGATGCCGGCCCAGGAGCGGGATTAATGAGCCTTTCCTCTACACAGCTCAGCTGTTTGGGCAGCCAGAGATGGGATTGTTGATAGCCGGACCCACGGGGTTGATCCGAAGTGGAAATGCTCTCATCCTGCCGCTGCCGGGATTTCAGCGCTGAGCGATGCCGACCTCGCCAGCGCCCACAGGGGAGAGGGCAGGTGCTCAGGAACGAGCCCTGATCCACATCTCCCGGGATGAATTCCCTCTCTCCCATCCCTTGGAGCCATCCTGCTCGCCCTCCCCACCTCCAGGATGGTCAGACATGCCCTGTCCCCGCTCCAGGACCGAATCCACCTGCGGGAAGGGCGGGGTGATGGGGAACTGCCGGGTCACCACCCTGATCCAAACCCCGCCAGCACCGCACGGACCCAGGGGAGGCTGAGGGCACCCAGAGCCTGCAAGGCCCTGCTGCAGCTCTCCCCTCTCCCCCTCCCACAGCTCCCAGCTGATGTTTGGAAGAATTCCCAGCTGCTCCCGCTGCACGAAGGCTCGTGATGTCGGCGGCGAGGCCGGCGCTGCCTCCGGGCAGGTCAGAGCCACGTGTGGCGCAGCCGATGCCGCCGGCTCCAGCGCCCGGCTCTGCGGCCGCGGCTGCCCACGGAAAACACCCGGGGCTGACGCTCCTTCCCTCCCCACAGCTCATCCCAAATCTCCTCTCGAGGCGCCCTGACCCCATCCTCCAGGGAAACGTTATCCCCCATCCCGCGGGGAGGGATGCCGGTGACCCCGGCGTGTGCTGGCGGCGTCCCGAGCACGCAGCGGAGCCAGAGGCTCCGGAGCAGGGAGGGGTTCCTGGCGTGCTCTCCACGCTGGAATCGCACGGGGAGGCTGATTCAGTCACGCAGGCAAGCTGCAACCACTGCACATCGGCGCTGCTTCTCCCAGCGCTCCAGAGGGGGAATTGTGGCACCTCCCGTCCCACGGGATGCCAGCGCTGCCTAAAGCACAGCCTGGAGGGGAAGGGGCTGGGGCACTGAACGACCCCTCCATCACCAGCACGGGCTGTGGGCACTCAGGACAGCTCTGCTGACCGCTGGGTGTCCGATGGGACAGCACGGTGGCAGCGCAGTGACAGAGCCCTGTCTGGCACGAGCTGCGAGGGAGCAGCACAGCGCAGGCAGGAGGTCCCCGAGCTGTGACCCCGTCAGGCCGTGACTTGGCATTTTGAGGATTAGCTGGTGAACGGTACAACTCCAGGGGAAAAAAAAAAAAAAAAGGGAAAAAAAGGGTTGGCAGAGCTGCTGGGGGCGTTTCTGCGCCGCGAAGAGGAACATCACATGCTCCGGCACATCTCATTTTTTCTGCTCAGGTTTCAGTGCTGGGCTGTGGCGGCGGCGTCCACGCACGGAGGACCGGGAAGGAGCCACCGGCGGCATCCGATGGATCGGCCCAGCAGAGAGCTCAGCTCTTCCCGAGCCTCTTTTCCCTTTCCACAGCTATTCCTGTCCTATCACACATCCCCGTGCGCTCCTCCAAGCAGGAAACGTGCCTGCATGCGGTCTTGGATGCCTGGAAATTCACTCCCTGGAGCCAGCTGAGGAAGAAAGTCCCAGCTGACAGCATCCTGCCGCGCTTGGGTGCCGCAGGAGAGGCCTCTCCCTTGGCAGAAGAGCTGAGATGTCCCTGCCAGAGGTGCCCGCAGGGAGGGCAGGGGTGTGACACAGACGGTGTCCCCAACAGCGTGGGGCGGGAGAGGCTTTTGGGGTGATACTTTCCTTGTTGGGACATCTGCTACTGCCAAAAAAGCGCTGAGGAGAGGAGCATGACCAGACAAGCCGGCACCCATCGCTCTGCCAACGCTCCTGGGATGAGCCCGTGCATCCCCAAAACACGGCCCTGGGATGGCAAAGAGAGGGGACCCAGAGCAGCTTCTCCTGCAGGATTGTCCTGGTCGGGGTGGCAGGGACGTGACCGGGCCGTGGAGGCAGCACCCATGGACGGGCCGGGGGGAGGGCCATATCTGGGACAGGAAGGGCCACACCTGGAGCATGCAAACACCCTGCCCAGGAGGAGGAGGAGGAGGAGGAGAAGGAGGAGGAGGTGGCAGCGGCTGGCGTCCCTCCAGATTTCCCTCAGCCCCAGTGACCTTCTGACTCAGCGCAGGCAGAACCTACCCGGTGAACCGGCACCAGCCCTCGGGGCAGGGGCGAGATCGTGCCAGGGACTGCCGGATCCGTCCTGCTGCCACCACAGCCACGGCCACCGCGGCCTCCATGGCCGCTGCCACCATGGCTGCCACCTCCTTCACCCCCTGCTGCCACCACGGCCAGCAACTCCACCCCTCCTGGCCACCACCATGGCCAGCACCTCTTCCCCTCCCGTGTCCCCTCTTTAGCCACGTCCATGGCCGCCACCTCAACTCCTTTTCAGCCACCACCGTGACCCCTCTTGGGCCACCTCGAGGGTCAGCACCCCGACCCTCCTTGGCTTCCGCTGTGACACCTCCTCGGCCTCCATGGCCACCACCTTGACCTCTCCTTCACCACCTCCACGGCCACCGCTGTGACTCCTCCTTGGCCACTGCCACAGCCCCTCAGCCACCACCTCNCTCAGCCCCCCCCGCGAGCCCTCTGCAGCCACCAACCCGATCCCTCCTTGCCCACTACCTCGGCCACCACTGCGACCGCCACCCCAACACCTCCTTGCCCACTCCCACGACCACCGCTCATCACTTCACCATCGCTCCCACGCCACTGTGGCCACCACCGTGACCCCTCCTCAGACACCACCGTGGCCACCACCTCGACACCTCTTCGAGCAGCTCCCTGAAACCCCCTCGCCCACGTCCCACGGCCACCACCGTGACC
>VZTH01003810.1:48562-106927 GCA_013397815.1 Aleadryas rufinucha | reverse complement strand
CCCCCGGCAGGTGCCGCGACGGGCAGCCCGCCCCCAGCACCGCCCCGCACCGGGGGAGCGCCCCCGGCACGGCGGCCGCAGCCTGGAGCCCCCTACAAGCTCCCCCATCCCGCCACGGCCCGGCCACCGCACCTCCATCCCCGCAGCAGCAGCGCGAACTCTGCCCGAGCTCCCGGCCGGGCGCAGACCTCGCAGAACTGGGCTACCTCCAGAGCCCTGCCGTTCTTCCCCTGTCCCTGTAAAAGTCCAGTCGCACCTTCCCAGAAGTGAGAGGCCGCTGCGGTGCTTGCGACTGCCCGCTGAGGTCCCGCCTCGGGAGCGAGGGCCACGGGCCACAGCAAAGCCACGTTACTGCTGCGGTGCCTGCAACAGCGTCTGCTGTCACCTGCTAGGTTCGTTTCATACAGGACATTTAACCAGCGAATGAGACACATTAAATTAATTTTACAACTACACGAAGCTGAACTGTTGTGTCTCACAAAGGAAGATAAAGGCAGAGACAAGATAAATAAACCCTTTCCATTCCTTGTACTGCTGTGAAAAATGGAAGAAAACCCTTCACGCCCCACAATGATTTGCATTACAGGGGAAGGAGTTCAAGTTTCAAGTAAGAATTCGTACTTCTAATGCCCTGCTTTTGGCTGGCATGAAACAAGTACGGTGCCATTATGGAGCTGAGCTGGTTTGTGCCTAGGAACTAAAGTGGCCAGACCCGGTGGTGTGGAAGTCTTCCTGGCTGAAGACTGCAGGATTTCATTTTCCCCTTCCCAGCGGTGACAGATTTTGCAGGTGAAATGAAGTCAGTTTCTGCTTTCCCACCCTGCCACTTGTCATCCTCTTTCCTGCCCTTTCGATGCCAAACACCTGCCTCTCCCTTTCTGCTCTGTACTCTCCTTTAAGACTCCTGGCTTTTTATCTGGTAGCTGTTTCCTCTCAAGGGGTGGCTCCATGTTCACCCCTGTTTTTTGGATTTGCACGTGGATGCGAACACAGCACCTGCTCCTTTAACAACCCACGAACTCAAACTCCTCTGCAAGCTGCTGGCAGCACCAGAGAGCTGTGCAGAAGGAAGATGGCAAGTGGAGGAATGGGAAGAAAAGAAAGTATCTTTTGAACCCAAAGATGTGACTGAAGGAGATGCTGGAAAAGTTGCTCTTCACACTGTAAGTATCTGGCCCATAACGGATCTTTTATCCTGGAATATCCAAACATCACCCAAAAATATCTGTATTTTATAAAGAAAGAGACTGATATTTTATAGAGTGAGGAAAAGGGATGGGATCTTAATTTGAGGAGGAAAAAATCCCACTCCCGACATGCCCTTCATAAGAGGCACTGGCCTCCCTGAAGCCATTTGTTCACCCACTGTTAAGCTATCACATCATGTTACATAAATAATTTTATTTCTGTTTATAAGTTACTTATTCTGGCTTAGTTTAAAAGGGTTCCTGTTGGTCTCATTTGAACTACAATATTGAATGGGTGCATCTGTATCAGGTGAAATTATGCTCAGCTTTCATGCTGACGTCTCTCTCCCAGTCTGCAAACTCATAATCAGCAGCCTGACATGTTTAATACTTCATCAGCTGCAGAAATCATAGTGATAAACCAGCGTGGGAGATGCAAAAAAAACACCTCAGGTGAGGTTACAAAGGCAGTGAGCATTAAGTCTGAGTCCTAATGATGAAACCCATCACGAGGTGGCACCTCTCTCAGCAGATAAGTGCCATTTCCCATATTTTTTTCACTTGTGCTTCCTAGGGAGAGTATTTGGTCTGTATAAAACATGGGGTGCTGTCACACACCTGGTTTGTGATGGCTTGGAGCTCTTACAGCTGGATTTCTACCAGGGACAACACCACGCTCTTCCCGTGCACGTGCCTAAGGGGATGCGTCATCAGGACAGGTTAATAATTTCAACAGCTCTAGATCGCTGTCTTGTGACACGAAAGGGCAGGTTTGGGAAGCAGGATTAAACAGCCTGGTACTAAGGATGACTCAGGTGGCGCCTGCCTTCCTGTCCCCTTTCACAGCAAGAGGCCCTTTCTGATCCAAGCAGAGCACACCCATCGCCCGGCTCAAGAGCTAATGTGTGTAGCCACCAGCCAGGGTGACGCCGCTGCCAGCAGAGCTCCCATGTGCAGATGTCACCCACTGGAGGCATGGCTTTTGCTATCACCTCTCCCAATGGCATGATTTCTCCCCTCTCTGACTGGAAAGCTCCATGGAACACTTTATATTCCCACACCGGCACGTGCAGTGTGTCACCTGCTCGGGATCATTCCATTAGGAGCCAGATGGAGCCACGATAATTTGCTCTGTCAAATGATCCCAGATGGTTTTATTGATATTTTAAACAGTTTAAGTGTACTTTGCATCTTGGCCAGCCATTTGGCAAGATACCGAGTGGCAAACAGGGTCACAGATGCTACCAGGCAATGAAACAAAGTCCAGTTTTGGGATGTGATCACAAAACCCATGAACGTTTGTCCTTCTGTGATAAAAAAAAACAACAGAAACATTACCAACCATAGCATAAACCTGAGGCTCCCCATAACCTTGGACTATTTACTGAAGCATGATAGCACTTATGATAGCACAGGGACTCGCCCTGTGAGGCAGATGACAGGCAGCTAATCCAAGTGGGAATTCACTGTGAGGGATCACAACAAGCACATACTGCTGACAAAACAAAACCTTCCACACAACTTACATCCCTGTTGCCCTGGAGCAGCGAGCACAGATTCCCTTCTAGGCTGATCCAGCGTGGGTCCAAACAGCCTCACCGCAGAGCTGAGGTGCTCCAGGAGCTCTGGCTGACGGCAGCCACAGCTCGGAGGTGCTCGGTGTCCACAGCTCACCTCGAGCCAGTGTCCTGGCTGGAATGCCTCCCTGGCCCTACACAGCTAAACCCATCCCAGTCACACCTCGGCCTTTGTGCAATTCCCTCCCGATCCTGCTTCGATGGAGAAGCGTTTGTTCCGTGTTCAGTTGGAGCAGCCCTGGGTGGCATGTCCTATATGTCACACCACAGCTCAGCTCCCACTGAACTAGCTCCAGAACTTTTTCCAGCAGGACCAGCCTACACGCCCTTCAGTGCTTATTCTGGAAAGAAAAGCCCTTCCATACAAATAAATGAAAGCATGTCTGTAACAAAGCAGGATTTTTTCACTGGGTGACTCTTGTGACACCAGTATCAAATATTATATCCTGCGAGGGGTAAGAACCAGGGGGAGGACTCAGAGGGCTGGTTTTAATATTTTTGCCGGATTTTGGTTTCTTACTTGCTGTTTGCTTCCGATGGCAGTTTAATCCTCTTTAAGCACAAGAGCAGAGGTCATATAATCTCCCTCAACAATCAGGGGTCTTTGTAAGTTTTCCTCTGGCCTGCTGGTGTTCTCACTGCTTTGAAAACATCTGTCCTTTGACTTACAGAAAACCTGAAGAAATCAGAGCTGGACCCTGCAGTGCCCAGACAGATTCCGACCTGTGTCTCCCAACTGCAGCAAGCTGCATTGGAAGCGGAGTGAACTGTGGCAGAGACAGATATGAGTTGGTGTCTGGAAAGTCCAGTGAATCCCTTGCCCATCTCCCTGCCTTTTCCCACCTGGATAAAAGCAAGCAGGCAGTTTCACTTCAGCTCCCACGTCACAGCGAACAGGCAGGGTCCACACTGCTGCCATCAGCTCCAGAGCCTGCCAGCGGGGCTGGAGCAGGGACACAGAGCCTAAAAACCCCTGTGTACACACCACCGTGATGGGCACTGCCTTTGGTTGCCTTTGGGAGCAGATGAAGATACCCTAGGACTAGCACATCCCATCCGTTCCCAGAGATGACAGGAATATCTCTGCTGTGGGGAACCAAAGGACTCAGGCATTCATCCAGGAGTCTTTTCTCTTTTTTTTTCTACTCGCCACAAAAAAGCCTCCAGTGTTCCTGCTCTCCACCTGCCTGGCTCCCTGGCAGCTGGATGAGCCATGCCCAGTGAACAGCGTGCTCCCAGGGGCACGGGATAACCAAGCAAGCTTCCCTCTTCCCATTTAAATAAAGCTATGAGGTGGGAAAGCACCACATGCCCACAGTGATGGCACTAGAGGGGTGGCCCTAGATCCCTGTGCTCCCCCTCATGCCACACTTCCCCGTTTTCCCAGCCTCATGTTTCTGGCAACATGAGATGCTGGACACAGGGCTGGGATACAGTTCACAGAGATGGGAAAAAACCTCTTATTTGATGTAAGAAAAGACAATGTGAAACAGCCCCAAAGGAACCTGTCCCTGTGGCTGTTCCTCGTGCCCCTGGCTCGCTGGGCACTGCAGATGCCAGGCTGCAGCACAGTGGGGCCCATCCTGCGTTTGCTCAGGCAGCTGGTGTGAAATGTGAGATCCTCGTCACTCTGCTGGGGGAGGAAGGGAAGGCGTGGGTTGGACAGAGGAAATAGGGTTTTGAGATAAGCCATGGGCTGCACTGAAGAAGGATGATTTCCTTTGAGGAGTGTTTGCAGCGCTGACCTACCCACAGACCATGAAGAGTGAGAGCACGGAGGGGCTGGAGCCAGGGCCATCAATCAGGGGGGAACAGAACTCCCAGGGAGGCTCCGGTTTTACAAAACGTGCCCGGTCGCCTTTTGGTTTGGAAAACCTGAACCATGAGTTGTTCAGAGCCAGGACTCTTTGAATCCAAGCCTGTAAAGCTGGGGGAAGTTTAGAGAAACTCCCTGTCTTGGCTCATCTCCAAGTCAAATTAACTCCTGGAAGGTGAGGAGGTGTTCAGATAAGTATCAAATCGCTCTCTAATGGGTCAAGGCCATTTTTCCCAGTGAACAAAAGGGATTTTTATTGGATCTGTCTTAGGCTGCATATCTCAGACTGAACTTAAGATAGCTGAGAAAAAAATTAAGAAGCGAGGAAGTCCAAATCCTGCAGCAATGAATAAAACCCATTATTAAATTTCCTCATGAAGACTTCACCCAAATAAACCCAATGAAAAATCAGTTTAAGATTGAACTGAGTCTGGACGCAAGAGGTTTCTAAGGAGAAAAAGAGTTCACTGTTATGAGGGGAATTCTAAGGGGAATTTGGAAAGAAATCATATATTCACATGTGCCAGCTCAGGGAAGTTAATTCCTAATGTTTTTATTCAACTATCCTGTCCTCTGCACTGAAACTTTCTAGACTATGTCCCTAAGTTTTCCCTTGGCTCTTGGTACTGCAGTCACTGTGAGCACCACTCTGTGCGTGGAGATATTCCTAAGAGAGAAATAAATCACGATGATAGCATAAAGAGGAAATTGTGGAAGGCTTCTTAAACATTTAAAGGAGAGGAAAAGTGCGGAAAATAGATGTGAATCCACTTGTCCTCCAGCATCCCAGAGAGGTGAAAGGAAGGCAGAGAGAACGGCAATTTTCTCTTGCGGTGAAAAAACCCTCTTTCCTTCTGAGCTACTGACAAAAAGATTTAGGGAAAAGAAGAGGAAAAAAGGACATTTGTACAGCGAAGAAAAAAGGGAGAAGTCTTTGAAGGCCTAATTAACAGACTCTGTCCCAAGTCACTTCAGTTCAGCTGCATCACAAAAGTCTGACAGAGATCCATGGGACCACAACAACCTGCCCAAGAGAATAAGACACTGTAAACAAAACCAGTCACTCGAAAAACCCACCCCCTCCAAATCCAGGGGGCTGGGAAGGGGAGGAGGCTGCAGCTGAGGGCCTGTTTTCCTGCTCACTAATAAATTTAGTTTACAGAACCTTTTGTGAGTCCTTTTTAAGGATGTTTGTTGATTAAAGCGGCAAACAACAAACTTAGCCTTAATTTATGCTTCTTTTAACATTTCAAGCTTGGGGGGGTGTTTTTTATAGGAGTTAATGAGGCAGAATAGGTTCTTTAAGGGGAAGATATTTTCTCACCAAATTAAAACCTGTATTGAAAATAAAATAATGAGATGAAGGTGGCTTTTCTTTCAGAAGTAAATAAATCTTGGAGTAGGAAACTTCTCACGCACTTGGAACCGTCCTTATCGGAGAGATCTGAGAACAGCAGGTTCACAAGATGTTCTCACTCTCCTTTTCTTTAATTTCTTTTGCCTTCCTCCTTTCACGTAAACAGTAATAAAGCATTATTTGCTCTAAATGTGCAAACAGCTCCAGCATGTAAGAGAGCAAGGAAACACTGGGAGCCATTCTCCTTTGCCACAGCAGAGCCACGAAAGCCCAAGGCAGGGACTTGGCCCCGCCATAACCCAGGCAGGGCAGAGAAATGGGCCACATCGTGCCACCTCGGACACCTGGGCAAGTCTTTGAGTAGCTCCCAGCAGGATCCCAGGTCAGGCTGAATTTTCCAAATTAAAGCCTGCCTCAAATCTACAGCATTTTGGCAATGTGGTATAGCAGCACAAGGAAAACCAAGTACCAGAGCGGGCAGTGCTGGAAGCTACCGTGACACCAGTAATCAGCACCGGATGTCATTAACTGGGGACAAACAGGCAGAACAAGGTCCCTATGTGATAGGAGAGCATCAACCCTGGTTCCTCTCGGAAATGGGGAAGAAAGCCTCCCTTTCATGGCAGCTCCAAGCACACTCGAGGAGATAACCCTGTTTGTCTTCGCCGGAAAGGCTGACTGAACGCCGGCCTCGCGGGTACAAACTGGTCCGTGCAGTCTCCGGACGTGCGGCTGCACTTTGGGGGATTCTGGTTTTCAGTGAAATGTCAGTATTTTCTCTGGAAAGAAGCCCACCTTTTGGGCTTATTCCTTACCAAAAGGAATTCAGATGGTGGTGGTGGTGTGCTGAATTATCCCTGCTGTATGGGTAAGAACAGGGCTAAGCCTGCTCTGGAGCGCAAATACAGTATTTTCCCTTCCATCTTTGGAAATGTGCAGACAAGGCACCCACGAGCAGTCTATAACTTCCCTCAGGATGCTGGGAGCTTTGCAGGAATGCTGTGCTCACCCTCCTGCTGCTGGCAGACTGACCAGGGCTAGGTAAGCCCAGTGCACCTGTGGGAAGCCGTGGCAGAGCCGATGCCTTCTGCAATCGAGCAGCAGCTCACCTCAAATTTCAAAGCAGTTGTAAGGCTCAGCACCGTCACGGGAGGGTATGAATGGGGCTGTTTTCATATCTGCCATGCAGATGTCTGTTAGCACAGCAATGTTATCCGTTGTTATCCGCAAACAGCGCGATTTTATCCGCCGGCCTCCCTGTCTGATCTACATGGAAAATGTATACGCGGGACAGTCAAAGGAACTCGAGCCGACAGCCAGCCACGCCCCGTGAAACCACATACTGCAGGAATGAGAAAAGGAGCTCACCAGGCACCAAAAAGTCAACACCCAGGGAAATTCCAGCGTTTGGTAACGGCGTGGGAAGATGGGCCCCTGCAAACTCAAATGCTGCGTGGAGATGAGCTGCAAAGCAGCTGTGAGAGAGAGATCAGCCAGAGAATGACTAAGAGAGATGAAAAAAAGAAACGATGTGCTCTTCTCTCAGTGCATGAAAGCACAGCAACTGGCATTAGCTGCAGACACGCAGCCATGGAGAGGCACGGAAGCACTTCACAGGGAGGAGGGAAAGCAAGGAATGCACCAACAAATCTCCACAGAGGAGGAGATTGGTTGAGCTGCTGCCTAGCACACAGGAATGCAACCAAAACCTCCGCTTGTTTCTCCCTTTGCAGACCCTCTCTTCTCCCTGCCTGCCTTGGAGGCAGGCAGGGAGAAGAGAGGGTCTCCAAAGGGAGATTTGTGGCTGGACTGAGATGCCAGGGTCTGAAATATCCAGAAGAAACATTTGCAAGCTGTGAGCCATCCAAAGCACTGGGATATGAAGATAAAGCAGAGAGACTCTAAGGGCTAAAATCACATCAACTGGATGAAAGCATTTCCAGCACGTTGGAGTCTGGAGGGATAGGAGGCAAAGCTTCTTCACGAACCTCCCCCCTGCTCTCTTGTGCACATATCCACAAAGGGCAGTCTGAAATTCCCCAGAATGGGAATGTTTCCTGGGCTCTCCCACTGGAAATGAAAATCTAAATAAAGGGGGAAATCTCTTTAGTTGCTGTGGACATGATGCCTGCTGAATGGAATGGAAAACCTTATGCTGAGCACCTGTAGCTCCCCTCAGTTATGACTGCCCTGCACAGCACTTACAATTTCATTTCTAATTAAGAGCCATGACCCAGACTCCGAATCAGGTGGTGTCAATCAGCATAATTCCCTTTTTCCTCTGTCTCTGGTGGTGCTGGAAGGGAAAATCCCTGTGCTGTTCTTACAAGTGCCAGGTGTCCCAGGCACAAGGAAGAGCTGCACCTGGCTGCAGACACAACCCCCCGGAGCTGTGCTGGGCTCTGGGGCAACAAAAATGGGCCAATGGGCTCAGACTTCAATCCTCCTTCTCACAGGCACTCCCTGCCAGGTCAAGGCGTTGGACCTTGGAGTGGGATTGCAACTACAGCTGGTCAAAAATTTACTGCAGGCACCGGTTCTGCTCAATGAAATACCTGCAGGAAACATCTAGTGATTCACTCACACGGTTAAAAATAAATTGAACTGTTTTCAGGTTTTTTTGGAATGAAATGAGAATCCTCCAGCTCAGCCTCTCACATGAATGATTTGGTTTGGGTTTTTTTCTTTTTTTTTGTCACTGAATCCTCTATTTCAGATTTTCTGTCTTTCATTAACTGGGTTTTTTTACAACCCTCCGGCTGTCCGTTCCTCCCTCACAACCTCTACTAATTTTCTTCTTTTTCTAAGCCCTCTTATCTTCAAGAAATGATGCATTTTTAAAATAAAACGGACTTTTATTGTAGGAATTTAAATTTTAGACATTATCATGAGTGAATAAGCTGAAGCAAATTGGCTCTAACTTTATCCCACCTGGGTTGGTTCTGCAGCGCTAACAATCATTCAGAGAATTCAGCATTTTATAATCTCTCAGACACACTCTGGTCCAGCCCTCCACCTTGAGTAAATACATGGCGTGTGTACAGTACTTTGGATTCACTTAATAAGCCAATGGATGTCACTGTTGCTCTACACAAACCAAAATGGGAGAGCAAAGAAAGATAATTAAAACAAAATAAAGTTACAGGAGAGACTTCTCTAACCTGGTGTGTGCTGGTTACATTGGGCAATTCCTTCAGGGACTTCCCAAGTGCATGCCCAAGGTATCCCACTGTGGGTACAGAAATAAGGTCAGGCTAACAGCTGGGTGTAAAAAAGGAGGGCTTCAGGAAGGTTCCTAAAAAGGGACCTCAAGGTTCCTGCCATTTAACCCCTTCATTTGCAGCCTCCCCCGAACCTCAGCAGCCAGAAGAGTTTGTTGATGATTTTCCTGGGAAGGACCCACCCTTGTGCAGCAGGATGCTCCAGGCTGGGACAAAGTAGGTCACCAGGAGGCTCTTTCAGCCGTGGCCAGAGCTGCAGCTGCCGCATTTCTAGGTCAGTGCTCACTCCTGCTTTAATGGGTTGATAAAGGTTTAAGAAACAAGTGGAGGTTTTGGTTGCATTCCTGTGTGCCAGGCAGCAGCTCACCATCTCATGAGAGGTGCTGTCACTTGACAATCACTGTTGCAATGAGGGGTAGTTTACACTGAATTACTGACACAGCTCAGGGAAACCGGGAGAGAAAGGCAAGGTCACCAGAGCACAGAAAATATGGCCCAAAAGTAGAGATAAAAGTTTTGAATGCTGTGAGGGAAAATGAAGAAAAATGCTTCAAAAGGTATGAGGAGTGTGAAGCTTCTGATCCCGGTCTAGTTCTGTAAAAATGTGGGAACTGTCCCTCACATACACCGACTCTGCCTCTGTGACAAGAGCTCAAGGCAACTGCAATTTGTTTCCTGAAAGGAAGAATATTATTTGATCAACTGGGAAAGAAAATGCCTGACGCCGGCCCAAATTTAATATATTTGGATCTAAAATAGCCCAAGTGTAAGTGTAGTTATCCCAAAGTGTTGGCAAGAAGAATAATTCCATTTCCATGCTGTTTAACAAGTAGCCACTATGCAAACCAATAAAGCCAAAAAAGAAACCTCAAATGCCAACCATTTAGCACTGGGAGCTGCACAGAACCACTGGAACACACTGCTCCTGCGAAGCGAGGAACTCGGCCTGAGACACTGCCGAGATACTGATGAAATAAATTCATCTGTAATCCTATGAGATCCCTCAGGAAGATCTCTGAGCCCTGTCTCAGAACATGCTGAGCTCGCTGAAGTCTCTCCCAAGAACCAGAAGCCTGTGAGTTGCCTAATTGCACCACCCAGGAAGGAGCCTGTGGTAAAGCCTGTGTCAGGCACAGCTGTAGTTACTGCTTGTGCCTTCTCTGAGGACATGGGGCTGTTCCACACAGCCAGGGCTCTGTCTGCTCTGCCCTGTCATTAGTCCTCTAAGAGACATCTCACCGCCTTCCTGCATGAGAGCTGCATCCACCAGATGTGTAAAGGCACACCTAAATTAACCTTCGTGTTTTTAACTTTCAAAACCTGCAGACTAAATGTTTAAGTGTCTGCATTCCCTTTTACAGTTGGATAAAGTTTTGCTTCCCCTGTAGGAAGCAAGTCACTACCTGCATGTCAACTGGTCTCAAAAACCTTCCTCCCTGCTTACATGCAGCAGTTCCATCCACTTTTTCCAGAAGTTTTGCAATGGCACTTTTGGAACCGGCCATTTCCCACCTGGTATCCAGCCTCGGGGTCCGGCAGCTGTGGCAGAGGGAAAAGCCCAGGGAGCCACTCAACACCAAAACTCTGATCTGTGATACCCTGATGTTGCTCACCCTGTGCTGACGTCAATTCAACCCTTGTTAGCTTCCATCACTAAAACAAATTCTGCTTTATTTACATTGGAAGAGGCCAAGTCGAGGAATTTGCACTTAACACTGATCGAGTAAATAGCACAAGAGAAACACTTGACTCTCTAAGTGGTAGAGAATGACATAACCTAGAGTTGGGTAAAACAGGTAAAAACTAAAATCTTAGACATCTAAATTAAAATGCCTCAATACAAGTATGTCAATACTGCAGCTCATGATAATTTCCTTGGGACTGTCATGGACAGTAAGTAGTTCTGAAAAGCCAAGCCAGGTATATCTTAATTCCCAAACACGTGGACTGCAAGGAAAGTAATCACTTGAACAGTGATGTTTGCAGGAATTGCACAGTAATTCAAGACTACGTGACAACAGACCTCTGAAAGAGGCATCGTTTAATGGCTGAAAACAAGCCCGTGCCCTCAGTCTGCTCTCAAGGAGAGAGTCCACCCCGCCAAAACCCTGGAGCAATTTGCACTAAGGGTGGTGCCACTGGCGGGCACAGCACCCTGGCAGAAAAGGAAGGTGTCCTGTAATTTTGTAAGGTCAAGATTAAATTATAAGATACGCTGTTGCTATAAAACAAGGCTGCTCCACACCTGGTATCATCAGGCCCTAACTCCTGTTGGGTGAAAATCCACAGCGCCACCACGGCTGTTTCTGTACCCATGCAAAGGCAAAGAAGTTGTTTTCTAGAATTCGATCAAAAGGATTGAAAACTCAGTATTGGGTCTGGAAAACAGATCTCTCTGCAAGTCTTTAGTACTTCAACTAACTCCTGAATCTCACCCCCAGCCCCTGGATAAACACACCAGCAGAAAAGGAGCAAATATCATGCACCTGATAGGGATTGTGACCAAACACACAAAGCGAGCGAAGCCGGACTTGTCTGAGTGACACAGTGTCACCTGTGATTAAGCTCCCAGGTGATATGATGTTGTTGTGATCAGCTTGTCATCATCTGAACATCAGAAACACAGATTCTCACAATAAGGAGCCCACACAGAGCACAAAGCAGCCAGCAGAGCAGCCCAATGACAGCAGCATGCCCAGGCTGGGGCAGGCTGGCACTGCCTCACAGCTAAATGCCATCTCCTGTGCCCAGCTGGTTGTGTCAGCACAACAGATCCAGCTGTGATCACCATCCAGGTTCATGCCTAAAAGAACAACCAAACAACACCAGACAGAACGAGGTGTGACAGCAAAGTGCAGCGTCCCAGCTCACCGAGTCTCCGGGCATCCCACTCCTCACCAAAGCAGGAGGACAGAACAAGCAGCAGTGAATTGCTTTCTGTCACCAAAGGGAGCTGAAGTTTTCCCAGTAGGTGAAGAAGCAAAAGGCCCAGGTGCCCAAGTGGGGTGTGCAGCGCCACACCGATGTCCCCGATCCCGTGGAGCCGGCTACGCACCGTTGGGATGCGCTCCAGAGGGCCAGGATCTTCTTTAGGGCGTGCAGGTGGGCCTGCATGGGGAGCACTGCCGGGAGCCCGCTCCCAGCCTTCACCGGCAGCGCTGCAGCCTGTGCCGGGCAAGGAGAGGCAGTGCATGGGGAGCCAGGCCAGGGGCAGCAAGGGGAAGGAGCCAGCCCCGCTCACCCTTTTAACAGGCAGGCAGGAATAATGACAGAGCTGCGCTCGCCAGCAGCCAGCCAGCCATGGCTTTGGAGTAATTGCCCTTGCTGCAGGCACCGAGCTGATGAGACAAGAACGCAGTAGAGCCAGGTGACTAAACCAGGGCAGGAACAGCAGAAGACACACAAGAGGGAGGAGATGCCTTGCTGTTACCCCTCAGAAGAGCACTGCCATCGCTCAGAAGCCAAGGCAGGACCCCGTGTTTTAGTGATCCTGAGTTGTCCAAGCTCAAACACGCCAGCGCTGCCTCAAAGGCTCGCACAAAGGAGTGACGGCGTAGCCCAGCCTCATCCGACACTTATTCCAGAGCCTGAAATGTTCTTAGAACGGTAAAAGCTCCTATTCCAGTGTCACAGTGCAGTCACGGTGGAGTCAAAGCTCCTTGGGAAATGATAATAAAAAGAAGCTGAGGCAATGCCAGAGGTTCTCCCTTCATTCCTGGTTTCGATCAGTTCCCTGTGCGATCTCCTGTGCGTTCCCCACGAACAGAGCTCGGAAACACATTTTATTGCCAGTTTCACAACCACACCTAGGGGTGCTCTCAGCCCAGCCCTGACGTCAGGACGAGGTTGGGTAACAGCCTAATCTCTCCTGGCTCAGACACTGCCTCTTCAGACACTGCCTTTCCTCCTCCAGCAATGAGAACCAGTCCTGGGAAAGTCCTGTGCTTCCTGCTATGGAGTGATACTGCAGAGCTGACTGGGGAAAAGCTGGTGTCACACGTGTCCCTCTCCTCCTCCTCCTCTGCTGCTGCTTCTCCTCTGCCCCAGGGGAAAAGGGATGAAAAAGGAGCAGTAGGATGAAATGAATAGGGAAACCCCAAAAGAAATGAGAGAAACCACAAAGAAACGCAGAGAAAGGTAGACAAGGGAATCCTTAGAGAAAAGGTCACCTAACAGAATCACACAGGATAACCTTTCTGTGCATATTTGATGCCATCCTATCAAATTAACCACTAACTGTCTCACAGAGGGTACATTAAAACATTGATTAAAAGGATTTCATACCTGATTATATTCTGAAAGATAATGCCTCAGTTAGGCATATCTTGTACCCATCCACATTAAGTTAAATAAGGGCATTTTTTAGGGGCCCCACTCCCCATTTCCAATCCTGGAGGAAGCAGCAATTACTTGACCTGTCATACGGATAGTGAAGCTGAAGCACTGCTAAATGTACAGATAAATATCTTTAAAAATCAGGTGCCTAAATTCATGGTCTGAGTTTCCAAAGCACAGAGCAGTTTGCAGCCCCCACTGACTTCAAAGAGTGTCTCGGACATTCACACAGTTTTGGAAAAGGACGAAAAAAGATAAGGATCCCTTTTGATGAAAAGCTTGTGAATCAGGGTTGGGAAGGGAAATGGGGTGAAGCAAAACGAAGGCACATCACATGCTCAGCTCCACTGCCCCGGTACAGTGTGTGTTTGCTAAATTTATGGTTATTTTCCCGTGCCCACGCAAGGAGGCTGTGTCTGCTCACTGTATCAGTAACAGGAGATCAGACTACCTCCAGCTTCATTAACTGTGTGCCGAAATCCAACATGTTTTCTTTAAACAGTACACATGCAGCAGGGCAGTGCTCCCCCTTTGATCTTCAACCTGCCCCTTCCGGGATCGCTTTGGATGCTGAACTCCTCCGCATGTCCCAGAGAACACATCACCATAAAACAAGAGGACCAGAAACAAGGAAAGTACGAATAATCCCACTCCCAAACCGATATATTCACTCCACATCTCTAATTACAGACAGCCAGGACGGATCTATAAGCCTTGTGCTGGAGACAGGAATGCTTTTAATTACACATGGTCCCTTGACTTCCAGGTAGCCAAGTGCTCTCTCCAATTAGCCTGGTATGGTTTTTCCCTCCTCCCCGAATACATCTCCGAAGCTGCTAACGCTGAAAGCAGCTACAGCCTGGATTAAAGATCCCTGTGGATGCCAACCATGACCTTGTTAATACTTCACAAGATGCTTTGCTGGATGGGCTCTCCATATTGCTAAAGAAAAATGAACATCCTTATAGTACAGCTTCTCACTCAGCCAACCTACATGCAAAGTCATTTACTCAGGTGAAAAACCGTATTTTCCCTTCCTTTCCTGTTGTCAAAGGGCACAAAGGTTCCCATCTAACATTCCACCTCCTTCCACCAGCAGCACAGTAAAATTCCCATTCTTTGAAGGCAAATTGAATTCTGAAAAGAGGGCATGAAGGCAACTTGGCATTCATCACTTCCAAGGCACAACACAAGGAAGCACTTGTAGTTAGGTTAGCCTGAAGTGCACACCCAGGGGCCTTGCTTAAAGCAGGCCTGGGATTCCTTATGCAAGTATTCATACATAACTGGTGTTCAATTAAAACCCTGTCTGTTAATTTGGCATAGTATTAGTGATGACCTTCCTGTTTCCTCATGGCAGAGATGCTGCAGAACCACTTTCAGCCATGCTGGCAGGAGTTGCCGGTGGGCTGGGAAGGCTCAGGAAAGGCCAAGTGAGTGTGTATGATGGGGGTCTGGCAGCTAAATGATCCTGTTCCAAAGCTTTCATGTTTCTAAGAGGAAATGAAACTTCAAACTAAAAAGTAAATGCTTTGTTTTGAGCAGAAAATGATGACTACTTTCATGAGGAATGCCAGTGCCACCCAACCTCTGCCCTGGATCTGGGAGTTGACACCACAGCATCCTGTGCAGGTTGCTCAGTTACCAGGTTTGCTCAGGCAAGACCCCTCAGGATGGAAATGGTGTTGGGCTTTTTTATTAAAGCCTCGACATGTGACTGAATATTTCCAAAGTTCAAATCTGAAGCTTTTTAATTTCTGCCAGAAGTGATGCTGGTCTTGTGAGCTGGGCTGGGAGCAGAGATGCAGCATGTCATCACCACAAGAAATGTAGTAAAAACGAAATAAATGGACTGAGATTATTCGGAGTGGCCTGGGTCTCTCTTTGCGAAGGCCAGACATTCAAGGTTTTATTATTCCCTGCATATACTGTATCAAGGGAAACACAATCATTTCCCATGTACTCAAGAGTAGATGAGAACAGAATCAGACTCCACAGTAATTGAGAACTGGTAGTGAACTTGCTCTGTAAGTCTCTCTAAGCCCCAAGCCACCCATCATGCAGACGGTATTAATTTTAAGGGGATAAATAATGCAGAGCAAAGAAAAAAAAAATCCCACACAGTCAACCCACAACATTCCAGAGCTATTTACTGTGCGGGTTTTTTGTCATTTTATAGTTTTTTTAGCAGTTTTAAACACTGTCCTCTTGATTCATTAGTTTGGTCTCCAGTGAATAACAGGAGGTTTTACAAGACCAGCAAACACTCCGCTATTATATTATTTTAACCCCAGCTGTAGCAGTGGTGATCTGTGACAGTTTGATAGCTGCTGTATATACAGAGCTGGGGCTTGGATTTTTTTTCCTTTCCTCTNGTAGTAAAAACGAAATAAATGGACTGAGATTATTCGGAGTGGCCTGGGTCTCTCTTTGCGAAGGCCAGACATTCAAGGTTTTATTATTCCCTGCATATACTGTATCAAGGGAAACACAATCATTTCCCATGTACTCAAGAGTAAATGAGAACAGAATCAGACTCCACAGTAATTGAGAACTGGTAGTGAACTTGCTCTGTAAGTCTCTCTAAGCCCCAAGCCACCCATCATGCAGACGGTATTAATTTTAAGGGGATAAATAATGCAGAGCAAAGAAAAAAAAAATCCCACACAGTCAACCCACAACATTCCAGAGCTATTTACTGTGCGGGTTTTTTGTCATTTTATAGTTTTTTTAGCAGTTTTAAACACTGTCCTCTTGATTCATTAGTTTGGTCTCCAGTGAATAACAGGAGGTTTTACAAGACCAGCAAACACTCTGCTATTATATTATTTTAACCCCAGCTGTAGCAGTGGTGATCTGTGACAGTTTGATAGCTGCTGTATATACAGAGCTGGGGCTTGGATTTTTTTTCCTTTCCTCTTTTTTTTTTTCCCCCCTTTTGGTGAGAGCTGGGGGCAAGGCATGGCAGACAATCTTGTAACGCGCCGATTTGTTCTGCTGCCGTCTCTCACCCTCAGCTTGTCACATGTACTTTTCAGCATGCACTAAAAAACTAATCACAACAATCCTGCAGCGTGAAAGGTGCAGGCAGCGACTTTCTGACACTTGTCAGGAATTGCCATCACTGGGAATTCTCATGCCCCACCACCCACCCTGAGTAACCCTCATAACAAAACGGGGCTCAATGCCTTCAGAAATGATTCAGGTCAGAGCAAATGTTGCTCATGTTTTATCACCCGGGAAACTCAGAAACTTTCCAAGAATGAAGTTATGGGAGCGGGGCAGGCCGGGGAGCTCTGATGGACTGTCTCCCGTAGACAAGGAGGCCTCAGTGTCAAAGCAGCACGTCCAAGGGCAGGGAGAGCGGGGAGGAAAGCGCCCTGAGAACCTGCAGGACACTGCTTACAAACAGGTGGCTGAATGCTAAAGAAAGACACACAGAGAGAACAAGCAGCAAGACACAGGCATGAATGGAATATATTTTACAGCCTGGCATGAGGAATTTAAGGAATTAAGACAGTTCTTTTTTGTTTCCCAGCTTAGCAGAAATATTCAGGCTTTAATTATCATTCGTCTTGCTGATGGAACATAAATCCCCAAGAATCCCCTTCTGGGGCACTCTGCAGTCTTTGACTTACCTGACACCCAGAAAGAATTTGATTTTGTGCCTGACATCGCTGTCAGCAAAGAAGAGAAACCGGCGTTAGAGGTTTTAGCCTCCTTTGTTGATCTTGGCTTACACAGTTTGAAGACTTCAGGCAGATTGGCATTAAATAAAAAAGTCCAGTGTGCTTTTGCCCTAAATTCCAGGGTGCTACTCTGTGACAGGACTGCTGGCAGTGACCCCTCTCCCTTCCTCCAGCACATGGCCTCTCGCCCCTCCGTCCAAGGGCTTGATGGTGCAAGGCTGCGCCCGCTGTCCCCACACCAGCACCGGGGTAATCCAGAGCATTTCAGTGCAACTACTCACACTCTTAAAGCTGATCATGACCTGAAAAGCTTTGCTGGATCAAACCAGAATATTTGGCACTGGGTAATTCTGGAACCACTTCTTTTGGTGAATCATGTTCTATGAGCCCTTTTGCTTGAGCAGCCCAGCAAACACCCCCAGTAAGAGGTAAACACAATGAAACCGTGAGGGGAACAATTTCCAGACTTTGGGACAGGTCAGAGCTAGACTGAGGCGCAAATCATGGATTTTTGGCTTGCCTTTGGCTATATCAGTACTTGTGAGTAAAGGAAATCTCCCAACCCCCAGGCGTGGAGCAGCTCACTGAACTGCTGGGGACACACCACAGAATGTTGCAGGTCTGAGACCAAGGTGAGCATTGACATCTTCAAAACTCTGTAGCTCGGGTTTCAAAGAAAATCTCCTTCTAATTCACCTTTGTTTCTGTTAGAGCCCAAAAGGGTTTAAAGACAATGTCAGGTGAAAGATCTGCAGGGAGTTAAAGCCCTACTGACAGCCTAACTTTAATCCCCAGTGGTGCAGGATGTGTTTGGGTCTTTGCTCTGGAGCTCTGGCTATTCCAGCTACATCCCAGGAGCTGCATTCTGCCCCGTTTGCTCAGGCTGCTTCCTCCACTGGGGTCACAGGAATGTGCCAAGAATAAATCTATCAGCTAGAAAGAAACCTTCTCTTTACATCTCTAAGGCCTGATGGAGTTTAAGCACAGGATTTAAAGCAGCTCACTCTGTTGTTCCCGTGCCCTCTGGCAATCCACACTGAACGCAGGAGCCAGGTTTTATAGCATAAACAAAGCAGGTTGCTAAACAATTGAGCTGACAAACTGGTTGGAAAGGTTGTGCTTCCAATCTGGCAAAGAGGCAAGCTGGTCCCTTGACCTCGGGAACAAATCCTGCCCCTTCTTTTAGGGAACACATGTCCCCACCGCCCTCCTGTCCTGTCCTTGTGTCAGGTGATAAAGGCAGGTGACTGTTAGAGATCAGCCCCTGATCAGGAATCCTGCTTGGCCTAACCTTAAAACATACAGGTTAGCAGACAAGGCTTTTTTTTTTTGGTTGTTTTTTTTAATGCATGGGTGTAAGACGTGGGGACAGTTCCCAAGGATCCTCTTTGCAGTCTCTACCCCATTCCCCCCTCTTTCTCTAGAAGAAGGAACTAGCAAAATGTTGGGTATCTGCCTAAAGGAGAAGAACCAGTGGCAGAGCTCAGGAACTGGGTAGAGCAGCACAGCTGCACATCATTACAGTGAAATCTTCCTAAAGGTAACCAGTGTATTCCTTTCCTGGAATACTGTTGTAAACTTTACTCATTCCTGCCTTATGGAAGCATCACCACATAGCACCTCCCTCCAGCATGAACTGTGATTGCCCCATTTGCCAGCGTGCAATCCCAGCAGCTGTTACACTGCACTCTTCATTTCCCTGGGGGGAAGCTGGAATGGCAGTGACACTGAAAAATAAAAATCTTCTCAACAAGCAAATTTGATCCTTAGTGAATTCAGCTTGGAACGCTGGCCCCTAAGAGCAAAGGTGGGTAAGGAACCTGAAATGTGACAGCACAGACTCCAAGCTGGTAGAAGATTTAAACCAGAATGATTTTCATTAAAAAGATAAGATCCTTCAGAATTCTTAGGCAGCTTATGGTAAGTAGGAACCCTTATTCATTGTTTAAAAAAGCTATTTGTTACAAACTCTCATTGACCCCCCCCCCCCACAGAGGGGTGAGCCAGATGAAAGATGTCTGCCTGTTAAGCTCCATGACAGAAAATATGTTAATGACTTTGAAATTAAAGCAAGATCCTCTTACATACATACACCTTAACTATGAGAAAATAACGCTCAGCTCTTAGGCCTTTTCTTTAGGCAAAGGTAAAGCACAACTCCAGTGCCACCCTGGAGGTGAGTACAGAGCTGGGAGTGCAGTGGGATCTCCCATGTCTGGACTACTGCAGAGGAAGGCTGCAAGGGTCAGTGTCACCACCTCTGACCAGCACAGAACTGGAGCTACTGGTGTTTGTCAGCCACCAGCACACTTTGAAAAATGTCAGTTTTCAGAGCTGGTCTCATACTGAATGTCACTAATAAAATAAATGTTCACAGGCAATACACTCTGCCCGCAGTAAACACTGAGCTGCTGAATCAGCCCTGAAGATTCCCGTAATGCCCTCCGGGCTGATGCCGACTGCCTGATGCCGTACCTGGAGATTCCTGCTGCCTGAGGGCCTGGCTTGGCTTTTGCTCTGCTTTTATGGCAGCAAGCACTTCTGGTTCCTAATCCACCTGTTTGTATGAGGTACAACCACAGAGATAACAACGAGCAATAATTCTAAGCCAGAGTCCTGATTCCTGCATCCATCCCACCTCTCTGCAGGGCATCGTTCGGTTACTCGTAAAATGTTTGGTCTTAATCCCCTCACTCCAGCACTGCAGGACTACACCTGATCCAAAGCACCCACTGGACAGGAACCAGCTCACAAAGCTGACCGAGCTGGTTGTAAAAAAAGATTTAAGACATTGCAAAGGAGTTGCTCCAGCCCGGCACCTGCTAAAACAGAAATTTGGGATCGCTCATTAACGCCAAGCACAGCTGACACTGCTGGACCGGTGTCCATTATCTGACTGCCCGTCCCTCAGAGGCTCTGACAAAACTGGGACAAGGAACAAAGCACCTTTCACCCCAGAGCATGTTGTGGGTCACAAGGTCATAAGGCACAGCTCAAATGAACATTTTGTCTGCTGCTAAAAGGTTCAGGGCCCTGGAAAATAGTGCTGTGCTCATCTCCCAGATCAGTGGTGGGAAGAACAAAAAGGAGTGTGGGCAGCACTTGGCAGGCAGCTCAGGCCTGCCAGCTTTGCTCGCATGAGCAATCCTCACTGTCTGATTGGTCCCACCTGCAGCCATGAGGGATGGGGTGTCCATGCAATCCTGCAGATGGAGGAGAAGAGCCCTTAGCCACAGAAACTGTGCTGAGACACGCATGGGGGCATTTTATCAGCCACTTCTCCTGTTGGGACTTTGCCACATTTCCCAGTCCATCCCTTTGTTTTTCCTTTCTTTTCCTCTAGTATTTGATCGTGTCAGAGAGGTAAAAGCGCTTGGAAAGGTTTCCCGATGGCCCACACACACCACAGGCTGGATGTGCTGTGTAGCAATGTAATGATAGAATCATTTAAGTTGG
Source organism: Aleadryas rufinucha (assembly GCA_013397815.1). NCBI lineage: Eukaryota > Metazoa > Chordata > Aves > Passeriformes > Aleadryas > Aleadryas rufinucha. The sequence goes on along the minus strand of VZTH01003810.1, from coordinate 86,289 downwards.
AAAAGACCTCCAAGATCATCGAGCCCATCCTTTGACTGATCACCCCCTTGTCACCTAATCCATAGCACTGAGTGTCACATCCAGTTCTCCTTGAACACTTCAGGGATGGTGACTCCACCACTTCCCTGGGCAGCCCATTCCAATGCTTGACAGCCCTTTCAGGGAAGAAATTCCTCCTGATGCCCAGGCTCTGGCTGTTCAGTTCTGTTCAAGCTGCACCACCACTCACAGGGTCAGTCCAGCACTTCCTGCTGCCTTCCTGAACAGCACAGAGAGGAGAAGAGGCTCTTGCTTCCTTGCTTCTGCCGACAGACGCATCTGAGATGCGACTTGCTTTTAGCGACTCGCTGGCCTTGTGTTTGTAAATCATGTAATGACCAAAATACCCCAAGAGACAAATGGACAGTTTGCAGAGAAAAACCCAGCTCCGCATTGTTCCTCACTGGTTCTGTCCCAACACAGCTCCCTTCTGGTTTACTCTGAAGCAGTATCTGTATCCACACCCACCCACACCCATTCCCACACCACAGCTGTAAAAGAGCTTCCAGCTCCTTGGTTTATGATTTATCTTCAACTGCAAAGAAAGATACAAAGGAAGGTACAAAGCTGAGTTTCTCTGGGTTCTTCTCTGCAGCAGAACTGCTTTATGGTACCTCCTTTATGGTTCTTTGTCATGTGTTCTTTATTCCTGGGGAATCCCATGAGAGAAGTGCTGCAGAACCCTCAGGAACAGCAAAATGCTGGAATTAAAAGTGATCTTCAGCACAGGTCCCACATTAAGCAGCAAAACTTTCAGCCAGTGGCCTACTGGATGACAGGAGCAGACCACTGTCCTATATATCCTCGCACTTAAGGAGAGCTACAGGCACTTGGGGTCTCTATTATCCATACTTTCAGAGGCACTGGAGTTACGAGCCACATTTGTAGTGCTCGTGGTGCCAGCCCCATCCCAAAGAGAGAACAACCACTCAGCCACTGAGGCAGAGGCAAAGCAGGAAGATGAAGGAATACTCTGGGCCTGTGAGCAGAGCCCTGTCTTCCGAGCCCTGGATGGGAGGGACAATGATGAAGAATCTGTTCCTCTTTTTAGCTAGCAAAGGCTCATTCTTGGGTGACTGTGGCTGAGGAAGGCGATATTTTCTTTTCTAAGACGGAGTTCTCACCATCTACTTAGCAGGAAAATCTGGGCTGCGGTTCCAGCAACCAAAAGTACAAAGACATTCCTCTGAAAATTAGAGAGAAAGACCTTATATTTTTCTTCTAATTGCCATTTCATACCTTCAGCGGTGCAGGGTATTTTGCAAAGTGCCCCGCACATGACAATTAAGCCTTACAACATCCCTCGCCTTAGGAAGGGCTGTCACACGTACTGCCTGGACAGAGAAATGGAAATACACAGCAGTAAACATCTTGCCTCTCATCCCACAGTGTGTATGTGGCACAGGCAGAAATGAAACCCAGGCATCCTGGCCCTCTAATAATTGCACACCCACTAATCAGGCTTTACACATAACTACAGGCCTTTATTTTAATGCTGTCTATGAAGAAAGAAGTACACTGTCGATTATTTAACAGCAGATATTAATTATCCTTTCCTTAATCTTCCAAGGGGATTAAACAGTAAGGAATAATACCAGCTGCCTTACCCCCAAATTTAAATGTTGAGTGCTGACAGTTTGTATTTTTCTTTGCCCCTAAGCATTCCCCTGGAGGGGTTGTTGTGTCTCTGCAGAGCACGAGGTACTCCCACATACTAACACTGTACACAGGTCTTATTGAAGGGCTCTGTTTCAGACACCCCAAAATGCCTCTTGTCCTCCATGGTGCAGAACTGAATTGCAAAAAGATGATAGCTTGGCTCTGGATAGATGGATCACGATAGATGCTTCCCCTCAGCCACTCACTCAGGCTAGGCTTAACCTTCACACCCTGCCACAAAAGGCAGCACAGACGTTCTTAAAACAATCCAGGGAACTCTACCCTTCCTACACAGACACGACCACCTCTCCTGCCTGATAAACTGGCACCTCACTTCATCTTGTGCTTACATCTAATAAATACCCAGGGCTGAAGTTGCCAGGATTTGTTTATAGAGGTCACTCACTGCCTTGATTCCAGGCCTGGAGCAACATCACTTGCTCATGTCCTTAATGACATCACAAAGCTCGTGCCTTTAAAAGACTTCTTAACAGCAGCAGGAAAAAGAAATGCCTGGGAGGTTCCAAAAACTCATGTCTGAAGGTTTAATAGGTTGATTTATGGGTCTGGGTCTCTCCCACTTTGGCTCTAAGTAAATGTTCAGTTAGGATTTTGTGAAGGGCTGCTGATCATTTCCTGCTTTGTCAGCTTTACTAAACGGAGCCGCCGCTGTTCCCCTTCCAGAAACAAGGCCTCTCTGATAAGAATAGCTTGAAAAACAAGAGCAGTTCAAATTCCAATAGCACTAATTCATCATTGAGCCCAAACTCCTTTTCATGACATCATTTTAAAAAGCCTATGCCAGACAAGGAAGACAGAGCTAAAAAACATGGAATAAAAGTGCTTGGATCCTGAGCAAAACACAAATGCGCTATATTCGCAGTTGGTCAGGGAAAAGGTCACTTCTTTCCCAGCAGTCTCCAGGAAGAAGAAGGCAGAGGATTTCTCAGGTGTGCTCGCAGCTGAGGATGAACATCAGCCCTTCTGAGGGTTCAGCATGCAGAAGTGGCAAAATGCCTTGTGCTCTCTACGAGTTCACAGCTGTATTTCCACAGTGTGATTACGTGTGACCCACGAATAAAATTTTTCCTACTCTCAGCTGGACACAATATATGGGAGGCACATCCTGGGGTGGGAGATTCATAGTAAAGGAAAGGACAAGTGGGGCCCAAGCTTTACCCCTTTAAAGGGAGGGCTGGGAAGTATCACAACCGAGCCCATGTGGATTTTGCGCAAGGTCTCGCACGAAAGCTGTTCTTTAAAATGTCACAGGGAACCTCAAGCGTCCTGGAATTTACCAGCATCATCCAAGAGGCACTTAGATGTGTAAATAAAGTAGCTGTGCACTTAGTCCTGGCTCCCAGCATGTAACCCCTGTGTAGGAACAAACGTTGTCAGCTCCGATAAGGACGCGGGCTGGTTACACAAAGGTGAGCGGCCCCTCAGACGCATGCTATGAACCAAAGGAACTTCACATGGTTTAAGGGCTCTCCTCTGGTATATGAGTGGGTAATCCAAGCCTAAAGCAATCCAAATCTACCATAATCCAAGGAGTTTTGGTTTGGATACACTGGGTGCACGCATGGGTCTTTGGAGGACACCTCATGTTGACTTTTAAGAATTCCTGCTTGGAATGTGCCGTGTTTAGTGCTCGTCCTGCTGAGATGACCAGGCCAACATGCGGCCTCTAAAACCCAGATGTGAAATTAAGCAAGTGCTCCTGTGTGAATGCCTGAAGAAGCTGCATATCCCAACCAATTCAGGAAAACCACAACTGAAGTGATGCCAACAGAGCACTCGAAATACAAAAAGATAAATAACCTGAAGGACAAGTAACCACAGGTAAAAGAGGTGTGAAAAAGGCATGGAAAAGGTACAGAGCAAGCTGGTGAGCTGTTGCTAATCTTTCCAAAGAGAAATCACTCTAACTAAATTAATAAAAAACCCTGCATCTTTTCCTCTGATGACAAAATATCCAAGAAACAAAAATGACACTTAGGCTTTCCTGGCTGCACCTGAAAGGCCCCATCACACAGCTCTCCTCAAGGTGCTCCAGGGGAACTGGAAAAGCAGCAAAGAAATGGCAACATGAAATCAAAAGCTGAGAATTATTCACACTAAATCGTCTCCCTTCAGTTGTCACTCCCAACCTCCTGCTCCAGCAAAGCAGAGTCAAAAACTGCCCTGGAAACAAACCCCTCCTTTTGTTCTCTAAAGACTAGAAGGCTTTTTATATTTAAATGAAAATCTGTCAAACTAATTATGTGAATATGTAATGGTCTCATTTTGTACTCATTAGAGAACATGGTAATGGCCATAAATTCCTCTGACGGAGCGTGTATGTGTGAACATGAATGTCTGGTAACGTCTCATAACCTTCGGGCTGGACCACGGCTTTTGTCTCCGGGTTAGACCTCGTGAGACAAACAAAAGCCCCAGTATTGCTTAAATTAGATGCAAAGTGCTGTGTTACAGCAATATGATAAGCATGATTCTTGTGCACACAAACAGCCCGGGGGAGCGCAGGGACCGTTCCCACCGTGACAGAGACGTGGCCCCCGTGTCGGTCGGTGACGCCGGCCATTGTCCCGGCCCATGTACAATTTTCTGCTTCACGATAAATAGGCAGTACGGCTGTTGCCGTGGATTGCTCCGAATGTCCCGTCAGGAGAACTTCAATGGGATGTGGCATTCCTGGCATTTTTGTGTGCTTTTGATATCCATAGATAAAGGGAAGAAAAAGAAATAAATATGGACAAGCAGCACTGAAATAAATGTGTATATATTATGTCTTATTTGTAATTCACCTTCTTTTTTCACTCACTTCTGTTTATCCTCATATACTGATAATGGGTAACCTTTGAAATAAAACTGGGTTGGCATTAAAACGGATCCCAGTCTGAATTAAACAGATGCAAGGAAAAAATCAGCATCAAAGACCATCCAATGCAACATGTTGGAGCTGAGTCAGAAAACATTGAAGAACATTGATGATTCTGGAGACCCGTTGCAGTGTAGGAACAGCAGCAACAGCAGCTACATTTTAGAGGGACAAGTGGGCTCCTGGGCAGGATGAGCCAGAGGACTCAGACTGTCTGAGCAGACGCAAGTCTGCATTCCTAGTTTTGTTTTAAAATGTTATTCTGAATGGTACAAGTAACAAAACTCATGATACACACTGAAGAGAGAGAATGAGATTGAACCTTAACAGCCCTCAGCCATCTACAGCCTTCCTTTGCTGATCCCACTGTCCAAAACCAAGACAACCCAACTTGTCTTCTTTCCCTTCCAGCCAGGGGATTGTGGGAGCATCCGTGCCTGGATCAAGGATCTTATTCTACATTACAACAGCTTTTAGGGAGACAATACAACAAAGATACAACCTGATGCTAAGGTACAGTTAAAGTGAGCAAGAGTTTGTGTCTGCTCAGTGCAGCTCAGAATGTCCCTCCACAGCTGGCTCTGGCTCTTTGCTTTTTCCAGCCGAAAAACCAACTGCCTCGTGCCTGTAGCTCAGGCTGGCAGCTAACAGTCCCCTGTCTCCAGCAGCTGTGCAAGAGCTCCTGGGGAGGGAGAAGAGGCTAAAGATGAAGGGAGCATTGCAGAACCCGTAAGAATACCCACACTGGCTCACTGAAGAACTAAACGTGACTACAGACACCAAGTGCTTGATTTGAATTGCTGTTTTCCCCACCCCAGTCCCCACGGTTTTTGGGGGTCATTTACTGGGAAGGATGGCTGCAAAGAGCACGGCTACGACTGAGTAAGCTCCTGATTAAAGCCCAAATCTCTGGTTGCAGCAGCATTGCCGTTTTCCCTGAATAAGATCAAAAGTAAGAGATAAAACATATGAGGAGGTGAAAGGCTAATGGCTCCTGAAAATAGTTCGGTGGTGATAGGACTGAGATTATTTCTTCGAACAACATTTCTCTCATTAAAAGCAGGTAGGTATCAGATTTTAATGACTTGTTTTTTCCCATCTGGGTAGGGCCAGAAAGACTTTACTCCCCTGTTCTCCACAGCCGTCTTTCAGAAGAAATGCTTTACCTGCCTTCTTATCATGGTTAAATGATACCTGTGCTTGAAAGCAGGATTTCTACCCTTCCCTACAACCTTAGGCAAATATACCTGGTTCTCAGAGAGCTGACAGGAAGGCAAATCCCCTACTGCAAACTGACAGCTGTCAAGTGATAATAAATACCTGTAATAGGGAGAGTTTTATCCCTCCTCCCTGTACATATCAGCTTTCACTGAAATTATACCCTGCTCCCTGTGATCAAGCCACTGTAGCCGTGTGCCCAGCTTCAAACACAGCCCTGAGCACTGGGGGAAAAGCTGCTGGGTTTCCTCCCCTCTCCTCTTCATGACATCTCTTTGCAAAGGGCATGAAACCTTGTGAGTTTCCTGGCTCCTTCGTGTCCATGGGGGCTTCTCTGCAAATTACGGTATTTATTGCATGCTGTTAGGCATAGGAATACTAAAAAAAATACCAAAGAAACCCAAATACTGTTTTGGAAAGTTAAATACCCGTAACTTCTGAATGTCTCACGTCAAACCTCTTGAAACTCTCATGTAAATTTACAACGTACAATTCCTCATCTTAAGGGAATTAAAACACTTAAAAACAATCCACTTTGCTGACTCACAGCGAGAGGTTGAGCAACTTGCAGGAATGAGGCAAGTTGCTTGACATCAGGAAAAAACGGTTAAGGTGAGGGGAGAAGAGAAATCTGCATTTCAGAAGGGAATTTCCAGGGGAAAGGAAGGAGTAAAACCATTCAGACAGACTGACAGACAGTCTGTTCCTGGCCCTGCTGACTGAATAAAGGCTCTTTCAGCACTAACCCTTCCCTGTGGCATGCCACCTCACACTGGTGTCCTTAGGAGATAGAGTTCTTACGTGGCAAAATCTTCCCTGGAATAAAAGTTGGCATCTCTCAGTACCATCAGTGATGCTGAGCTACCTGTAACCTCAGAGAATCCGGTACCACCACTTCGTGATGCAGCAAAGCCCCTCAGCCACAACAGAAGAGCTCTGGGGCCAGAAGAAAATGATGAGCACAACAAATCAGTACACTGGGGTTATTTATACCAGTTAGAACCTTGGTATTTGTAATAATAAGGCAGAAGGGGTCTCTGTTTTATTGAGGACAGTCAAGTGGCTGCACATCCACTGGAGACTTTACTGACCTCATGGCAAATGCAGATTCACACTCGATTTGAATAGAACAAGATTTTGGCAATTAACAATGAATTACACACATGGGCTCACGTCCCAGCGCAGAAAAGAAAATGCCTCCCCGAACCTGAGCTCTAAAAGACCCTTTCTCCTTCAGCACGCATCACTCTGGAGCAGGAATCCCAGCCCCGTCCCTGCTTATTCACGAGTGTGCGCATGCAGGAGAGGGGAAGAGGGCCGGCAAGAATTTCTTTACCAAAAAAAAAGCAGCGGCCCCATTCCTGAGCCGCTGTTGCTATGGGCCCGTGGGGCTCACAACAGATGGCAGGAGAGCCATCCCTGCGCCCGGCTCTGAAGCTGTCCACTCAAGCATGCCATTCGCATTCCCCACATTCCGCCGGGACGCGGCCCCGGCGCAGGGCGGGCGGTCCCCGGGACGCCGCGCCACCCTCTCCTCTCCTCTCCCCGAGGTACCCGCCCCGAGCAGCGGGACGACAAACCCTGTCGGGATACAGGATTTCGGTACTTTCTCTGGGACTGGACTTTCTCTGACCGGGAGAATGTGGTTTGCTAATCAGAGGCTCAGTCCTGGACACTGCCCGTTTCTGCGTCTTTGTAGTGGTCTGAATGGGAGTGAGAAAACAGCCCCGCAAGGCTTGATCCAGACCAGGGCTGTGCATCTTCCAGCTCCCTGGATGGAAAAGGCAGCAGCCTTCAGGATAAGGGCTTGAGGTGGGGAAGGCTGGACCGAGGCAGAAACACCCTCTCTGCTGCAAAGACATCATCGCATCCTAAACACTTGAGGGGAATGCAGTTCAGAGCCAAGGCCACGGCCAAAAAGGATTCACTATCCAACAAGTGTTACAAACAACCGAAAAGTGAGAGAAAGTGAGCCGAGACAAAACAATGTAAAGAAGGACTAAGAGAAGTAGCAGGTGAGGAAAAGCATGATTTAAGCAGCAGAGATGTCCAGGTGTGTAGAAAAGGGACACCAAACACAGCAGCCAAAGACTTCAGGTGCAGGACTCCGCCTTGCTGCTCCATCTAGGCTGGAGTAGGGCAAGATCACCTGCAAGAGCCCCCAGAATATGCAAAACATGTTGAGCATTGAACTCCCAGTTCCTGGGGAGTTCACGGTTCCAGACTTGCTCCTTGTGCCCTGCAAATCCTTCCTGGGAACCAAAGCGTGCCTCTGACTCCCAGCAAAGCGCTCCGAGCTCCCAGGGCACAGCCAGGCTAAGGAAAAGGCAATGCACCGTCACTCCCCTTGGACACTTAATGGCAGCGTTCTGGTCTCCTACACCCAAACAACAGCCGGGCTGGCTTTGCAGTGAGGAATTTGAATGTGATTTGCCTGACGCTTGCTGATCACACAGAACGGGGCTCTTTGGGGCTTATTTGCATTTGGCTGCTGGAGTCACTGGGTTTCCCTTTTTTTTGGAGGGTGTTACAGCAAGGATGATGGAGACAAAGGGGCAGATGCTGTGGGCTGGCCGTGTGCAGCTGGCCATCGCATTGTGCTGAGCTGCAGGGCTGCTCCGAGGCAGCCTGGGAAATGTGCTCCCTCCTCCCAGGCAGGCTCAGCCCAAATCCAGTGCCACTCTCCTTTAGGGATGGGACTCGCCTGACCCTCCTCAATGCCATCCTCCCAAAGCGCCGGGGGGATAACGTTATTTTCTAGTTTGTTTTATTTCCAATGCAGACATGGAGCAAGCCTTAAGTTGAAGGAAAGAATCTGACTTTTGCTAAAAGTCGTTTGGGTGGCTGCATGTGCAGTCTTTTCTGTGCAGGCATGCAGGAAATTTTCCCTCCCTCTCACACACACAATGGTTTAGATTTGGTATTTATGAGCTTAAGTTAGAAATAAAGGAGGAATGAAGTTTCCAGGTGGCTCTTTCTTTCTTTAATCTTTCCTATGTTTCTCCCTCCCTGTCTTTTCTATCAGTCTTTAATCAAATTCCTGCTGTTACTTTTATTGAACAAAGGAGATGCTGGCACAGACCTGAAGTGCCTCTGTACATGGGTTGCCCTCTAACAGCCAAGTTGCTAAGATTTATTACTAAATGGTCCCTGCAGGCTGTAATTTATGGAAGGCAGAAAGAAACGTCCAAGCTTTGGCAACTGAGGTAAATGCTAATATCTGGTAATTCTTCAGCCACTTGGGTTTCTATGAGGTATTGCCTTTAGCCCTTTGAAGGCATCCAAAAGACTTCTCTTTAAGAGAATATAAAGCACACCAGAGAAAACAGTAGCATAAGCTCGAGATAAATTTTTCAATTCGCTTGAAGAGGGCAACCACCAAATCACTTTCGTTCAGGCATCTCTTCAAATTTCACATGGGAGGTTCCTCTCACTGCTGCAGCCTGGGAACATGCTCACCCCTGTAGGCATCAGGCCAGGCTGCAGGGTGATGGGATCTGCGCTGTAAAACAACCTCTTCCTTCGTGCTCTGGATCCTGGTCAGCTCTGCTGCCTCAGGCATCTTTAGGGATACTCCCATGCCCACTAGTTCTGCCCCAGTATTCCGCTAGCACCACTACAGCTTGCTTTGACCTGCACTGCCAACTTTCCCTAACCAGACTGGATCACCACAGTTTAGAAGAAAAACCAGTTACAATTTCCGTTAAAGTGAACAGCTAAAGCTCTGGCCCATAGTCAAAGATAAAACAACCCCAAACAAACTCCAAGTTAAAAATATCCTAATAGCAGTGAAGCAGCTAATGAGTTTAAAGACTGGTTAATGGGTTTACTAAAGGAGTTCATGTGTCAGAAAATAATCAAAATCAAAGTTCAATGAACTTAGTTTTATGATTCATGACCAATCTAAAAGGGCGGATAGGCGTGTGTACAATATACGACAGGTCTTCAAGGAATGTAAATTTGTGCAGGCCCAACTGGAGCTACAGTGATTGCCAGCACTGGAGCTGTACTAATCACCATCTCTCACGAACCAGCCTCTTTCACATTCTCTCTCTGCTCCCTGCAATGCTGCCACATTGATCAAGCAAGAGCATATCTCAGATTATGGGGCTGGTCCACCTCTGTCAAACAGTGATGTAAAGCTTTGGCCTGGTTTGACACCCACTTTAAATGACTCTCAGCTTACAAAAGGTGAAGGCCAAAGAGTGCCATGCACTTGAGCAGAGACTCTTCCAGGCTATAAAACTGCCAACTGCACCCTGCAGATCGTGGTGCGGACGTGAGTCAGATCCCCTGCTCACGAAGACTCAGCGTCCCAAGTGCATGGCATTATTATTACCCTTGGACACCGAGGGCGGGGATGGCCCTAAATACGCTGTACAGCTCTGGTGGCTCTCCCAAGTTCACCTCTCCTGGGAGCTTCTGGCACTTTTCTAGCCTCAAGTCCGAGAGATTTGCTTACATCGCCCAACAGCCTCCCAGTGACAGACCCCGAGCGCCGGCGCTGCACCGGCGAAAAAAGAGAAGCCGAAAAATCCCCCCCCGGCACTGCATGAACACTGATTTGCTCTGAAGTTTACGATGCTCGTGACGTTTGGGACCGAGGGAGTCCTTAAGACCCTCACCCTCCGTCTCCCTGGGCCCCGCGGCGCGGTCCAGCCGCCGCCCCCGGCACGAAGCCGCGCCGGGCTGGCTGTGCCCCTCCTGGGGAGAGGCCGCTTACCTTGGCAGCCACCAGAGGCAGCCTCAGGTATCCCATCCTCGTGCCGGAGGCAGCCTGCCCGTGGGGACTGCGGTGCTGGGAGCCGGGAATGGCAGCACCGCCTCGGAGCGCCGAGCCGCGGGCAGAGCGAGTGCGATAACGAGCTGCAGATACAGGTGCTGTGCAGAGAGGCACCTCGGCCCTAATCCCGCAGTAAAAAGCAGGAGGTTCGCTCAGCACGGGCAGCTCAGATTACTGCCCTCCTACCCGGCAGTCGTCAGCAGGCCTGACGGACAGGAGCAGAGAGCGTGAGGAAAGGGGGAATGTGCTGAGTGAAAGTGCCAGTCAGCTCTGTCCCGGCTCCCCGCAGGTTTGGGCTTGGTCCCTCTTATAATTAACACTGGGCTTTGCGGGGAGAGAGGAGAAAAGAAACTATCTCCAAGAAAAAAAGTGTTTTCAGCCAGCCCCGAATGATCTATTGTTTCTCTCAAAGTTCACTCCTCAAATTGCAATTGAAAAATGTAATTGGGAGTGAGGGTGGGGGATAAAAACGGTGGAGGGGAGGTGTAGCAGGGTCTCCGCTGCTCACTGGCCCCTAAGGTGGGGCTCAACAATGGACTGCAGGGCTGAAAAAGATGCCATGGGAGAAGGCTGTGGACACTGGATGAAGTCCATGGAAATAATCCCAGGAAAGCACATGGCCCTCAACCCACTGGACCCATCCTGCTACAGAGGAAGTCAGCCTAACACAGCCACGGAGGTTCAGGTGCTCTCTACCCAGCCAGGCTGCCTTAACACCCAAGAGAAAGCTGAAAAAATACATTAAATATGCATTACATATATTAAATTAACATGCTTTTCCTACCGAGAGCAAAATGGTTCATTTCAGGCCAAACAGAAGACACAATTGTATTTCCATGGAACCCTAACTAGTTCTCTTTTCCAGTCCGGCTGTAAAGTCAAAATATTCACTATCTCACCCATACTTTTCACCACATTTTCTCTGCTCCAATGTCCCCTTGACTTCAAGTAAAGGGAATACATCATCCTCTTTCACACAGGTACCTTCTTGAATGCCTCCCCTCACCCCCCGACATTTCACCTGACAAGAGCAATAATTTTTCAAAGCCTGGTAAACACAAAAGCCTAAGTGGTAACTCTGAGCTGACTGTCTCTTTTCAGCTTCCAAAAGATGTATTTTTTCACCGCTATTTCTGATTTTAATTTCCTTACTCATTCTCAATAGAAAAAAAAAAAATATGGTGTATTATGCAGATATAACCTACCTAAAAATGTTTTACATACATGCACTGAAAATCAGCCCTGCCTCCCTTCCAATTCCAAAGTCAAACAGGAAGCTGAAGAAAGGGGGATTGGAAAAAACAAAGTTCTATATTCTTTGTCCATCTGTGTTTGGGTGATTTAGTCAGGCTGCCCTGCACTACATACAGGAAGAGTTGTGCATATAAAAGACCATTTGATACTGTCTGTGCAGTGTCTGCTCTTCATTGTTCTTTTGCCTGAGATATTCCATGTACCCAGCCATAAGGGAGAAACAATACCAAGGGATTTGGATGACCTGTACAAGCCCATTCATAAAAAACCTAAAGGAGTTACAGTAATCGCTACACCCTAACATCTGTTTTGCTGAAGTAAATCCAGGCAAACACAATTTATATCAGTAGGATTACATCAGTGTTCATTAACCTCTCCTGACCCCACCTCCCTTTCAGAGGAAACCTTGGATCAAGCAGGAAAAGCAAGGAAAAGATTTTGTGAAATGATTTTGTATTAGTAGCTGAGCAACTAAATATTTAACCTGGCTCTGGCTGCGTACACATCAGTGCCACGCAACCAAGAAACCCCTTATAAATCTGTATTTATGGTCAGCTCCTGACATTAAAGCCATGCAACTGCAGCTCCTTCCAGCAGGGATGATGAAATGCAGCTATTCTCAGCTTCCCCTGCAGCTGCCCAGTGAAGGTGTCCCCCTGCACCCCTCTGCACCTGGACAGGTAACCAGAACCCCTCTCCAGTCCAAGTATTTGCCCTGTGGACTAAAGGTCACCCCAGACACCATCCCAGATAGTGAACCATGCACGGAGGGCTGGGAGAGACAAACATGCTTGTTTGTCTGAGTTTTCATACTATTGGGATCTGATCCAGCTCCAAGCTAATCCTCGGGAAATTCCAAAAGAAGGAGACTCACGCTGTAAAAAGTACTTTGTACAGCACTCCCAGCTCTTCCAGAGTCACTTGTTGTCAAATCCAACCCCAAGTCGATTATTGCCTGAAGAAGGCAAACCAATCCACAGGCACTGGGTGAGAGGAGCAGCTAATTGGAAAGGCAGTGGCTGGAAATTCCTGGGTTCCTAATGCAGCTTCAGATGAGGGGTCAGTCTGTAACATCCCAGAGACAATAACACATCATGGTGGCTGGCATTTATTTTTTTCCCAAGGCATTTTCCCACTGTTCCTATCAGCGGCCTAAAACTTTCTTTTATTCAAAAATTGTATCTAGATCTTCCTCACATTTATTACTCCCTGTGGTAAATCTCCTAAAAGCCTGTCAGTCCTGAGCTGTAGCTAATTAAATCCTAGACAGTAAGGATTTGCCAGTGATTTAAAAATTAAATTCTGTTCACCTCTCAGCTGTCTGTCCCTTCCTAGTGAGACAGGAACTGCAAACATTTCAATGAATGCATGGAAAACTCCTCTATGAAAATACTGATACTTGAGACATTAAAGACTGACCAGTTTGATCCAAGACACAAGGAAATTTTAAAGCCTTACCTAGGCACAGGGTGTACAGGCCTTGGAAATCCCATCCAAACAGTGGGTGAGACCCCCAATAGGCTTGGGCTGGTCACACCCATTGGCATCACATGAGGAGCTGCAGGCTCCAGCCAAAGGCTCATTTTTTTGGTGTTAAAAAGATGCACTTTAAAAGAGCTGAGACACAAGGAGACATGAGCAGGGGCCATGCTGAAAAGCTGAGGAGGAGTTCACAACAAACATAAAACAGTGCTAGACGCAGACCACCCTGCCAGCCCTCGAATGCCAGCTTTGGCCTCTAAGCTGTCAGTCTTAAACATTCCATGTGCATGAAGCCTTCCTTTCTGCCGTTCCCCCAGACATCACCACGGAACAAAACCGAACCACGCCGCAGAGCAGCTCTTTGGGAAGGCTCCTGCCCTGCTGGAGAGCGGGGCGTGGGCCAACGCCAATTCTAATTAATTTCATTCACAAAACTTGGATTTATTCGATGCAATTTTTTGGCACGCTGTCAAATACGGTACAAAATTACATTAGTGTCATAAGAGGAAAGGATTAGTCGACAGACTTCTTTGAAGACTTGTGTTGGCATTTGTCTTTTTGTAATAATGCCAGCAGCTTCCCCTCTCTCCAGGAACAGCCCATTTTCTCCTGGTCAATGAGGGAAATCACTGCTCAGTGAGGGTCTGAGCCAAAGCCTTTAGGAGTCTGTGGGAATCTTTCCACCGATTTCCATGGGCTTGAATCAGCTCTGAGCCGCAGATGTCAGCTGTACTGACATCTTCCTCCCACCCTTCGACACCTCCATAGGGTCATTTATCAGGTGGAGTGGAAGACTTTTTTTTTCCTTTATTTTTTCCTCAAGCCTTAGTTATAGCGATTTGCTGCCAAGTGAAGAACAACTTTGTAGCTGTGGCGTAAGTGCAAGTATTCAGGATGTCTGGGTTTAATTCCTGATCTTGCCACAGAGGTGTTTAAATGAGTTGATTAGAACCAGATCTGTCTGAAAACACAGCACTGGCCCTGGGAGGCCCACGCAGCCCAGCACCTTTCTCGCTGCCTGACACCAGATGTGTCAGGAGGAGGAGAAGAGCAGAACAAATACACCCACATGTCCAGTGTGCTCCAGCCCCAGCAGTTTGCAGTGTGTGAGTGTGACACAGCCCCTGGTGCTCAGCATCATCCTGGGCCACAGGACTGGTGTTTGCAGGGGGTGTTTCCCTGGGTGAATTCTCGGGCTGTTCGGTGTCTGCATAAGCCGGCTTCCCTCCGATGCTCCCAGTCTCAGGGTTGCAGCACGCTTCTCCCAGCATCTCCCCCAGGTCTCACCGTTCAGGCAAGGGGGCCCAGGGACAGGGATGTACCAAGAGAACAACCCAAATAACCCAAGCGATGCAGGGAATTTGTAGGGAAGCGTGAAAACGAACATGCAGATTGTGGTCATAGCCAAGGAGAAGCTTAATCCTTCCTTTTTGTACAGTTTTTAGCACAACAGGAAAAAGAGGATAGTGTTTTCTATCCCCACTCCTCCTTTATTTGACTTGTATTTTTAGTCTGAGGCTCTTTGAGAAGGAAAAGAATTGCAGGCAGTGCTAAGCCTGAGACAGACACAAACCACTACCACTGCAAACAGAAAACCAACCACCTTGCATACTGATCTTTGCTAGAATATTGAATGTACCACATAAATAATACTTGAACAGGCTTCTTGCAGGTACTGGTATCAGAATGATTGGATATATGCTAAGAGCACACGTGTGCATCTTGGAGTAAGCAGTTTTGCTGTAAATCACAGCTTGTTTGGGATTCATGCTTTGTCCAACCTCACTGGCTCTGCAAACACAGGTGTCACCATCAGAGCCCCTCACATCCCAATCTGTGCTGGCCTGAGCCCTGAAAACAACACCCTGGAAGAGATGTGCACCTTGGCATGGGCAGAGCAAGGGCCTAACACCCTGGTAATTCTCTGCAGAACATTTTTCCTCGCTGTTCCACCAGCAAATTTTAATAGAGCTTTGCATTAATTAACCAAGCCTGAGGCTGGATCCCTCCACAGTGCACTGTCCCCTCACCAAGAGTGACTTCAGGAGCTGTGCCCTCTGCCCTCCCTGAGGAGCTCCTGTAGGAGGCCTTGGCTCAGGCAGCGTTGGTGCTGGAAAGGGTGTGTGGGACTTGTCCCCGAGGCCGTGGGTCCCCTCGGTGGCACAGCTCCGAGTGCCACCACGCCTGGCTGCCCTAATTGCTGCTGTTATGGACACGCTGGATGTCCAGCCATGTCAACAGTGTGACACTCCTGCAGCCATTCCTGCCTACTGACCTGTGCAAAAGCCTATTTTTGGCAACTGCTCCGGGCCACTGTGGGGGCTGTAAAGCACACAAGGCCGTGCCCAAGGTTTGAGCCTTATCTTCAGCTGATCCAGGCATGCACAACACAATTAGATCAGACTGATACCGCTGAAAAGGGTCTTTCTTTAATTGCATCCAGCTCTGCTTGGATACTGCAGTTGGAGAGGAAGCAACGGGAAAAAAACAGGTTGGAAAAAATGATGTGTATTTCACAACAAAGCAGCTAAGTCTTATTTCTTTTGTAGCCATGGCTTTCAAACCTTTTCTCCAGCTGGTTAAAGATCAACTGAGTATCAAAACCTGTGTAAGGCAGTTTGCTGAGGACAGTAGGCCAGCCTCCCTCTATGAAATCCAACAAACTGGTCTCTCCAGTTTCCCATTGTGATTCACACCAACTGTTCCAAACGGGCAAACCCTGAGCAAAGCCATCTCCCCAGCATCAGCCTGTGAATTCCTCAGGCCTGATGAAACTGCTTCTGTTCATACCCAAGGTGAGAGACATTTGTCGCCAGCAGTGATGCAGACACACTGAGTCACTCCCTGGCTGCAGAGTAGCTCCTACTCCAGCTCCTTCTGGCCTCAGCACAATGGAGTGTGAGTGTGTCTGCAAGGTCCCTCAGAGCACACCAGCTGCAGGCCTGAGGTGTACAGGAATGAGCAAACACACACATATCTGAGCCCATTGTGCTGGGAATGAATGGGCAAAACAAGCACAGGGAGCTAGCGAGGAATGGGCAGAGAGGCACGACCTGGCTTTGGGAACAGCCTTTGAAACAAGGGAGATGAGAGTAGCTGTGTTCAAGAAGAAGAGAAAAATGAACACTGAGGGCTTCTGAGCTGGGGACGAGACAAACAAAATGCAGCTAGAGAACATCCATGAAAACTATTCAACAGTTATCTCCCAAATAAGGATCCTCCTAGGGAATAGGCACAGGGTTTACTTAACACTAGGGCTCATTAGGTCATTCTCTGCCTCTGCCCTACGATAAGTCTGTGAGCAAGGAAGCAGAAAGTGTGTAAATTCACAGCTTCATGTCTCTCCTCCTGCAAGTTCCTCCCTGAGGACAGCAGGACATTTGCACGGGAGTGAGAGGCAGACTATGGTCCTCATGTACTAAATACTCTGGTGCTGGTCACTTAATTTAAACCATTGGTATTACTAAATATCCTTGTGAGCCAGCTAATTTTTATCTTTATTTCTTTTAGCCTTTTAAGCCTTTCCTCTTGCCCTGAATTTTCCCTGATTTTGCCTTCACATTCCCTTCATTGAAACTATTCCCACTTTTCCCCTCCATTACACTGATCAATCAAACTTGAGCTGATGAAGACTGATGATGACACATCAGTTCTGGCATTCTGAGGGAAATACCACATCATTGCATCAGCCAGGCTGCAGACCTGCAAGGTGTTGTAACATCTATTTTTGCTTAGTAGCACATGGAGAGGCTCACCCTTTCCGTACTAAAGGCTTACCTTTGTCCTGAAATAAAAACCAGGATTAAATAGCAAACTGAGTATGCTGTGTGGGCTATGACACAATACATCTGATCAAAAAATGTGTGCTTTCTGTTGGTGTCACCACCACACCATTACAGAGAACTTCTGAGGTTTTCATTTGAAAAACAGACAACTAAACCTTCAAAAACATGCTGAACTGGAATATTCTCTGCAAAGAAGCAGAACCACACACACCAAGCAGACTTTGCTGTTGTTTGTATATGGCTTCTAAGGAGTAAAGTCCACGTCTGTGGGAGTTTGTGTCACTCCATCAGGAAGAGCTTCTGTGAATACTGAACACACTGACCAAAAATTCAGGTCACAAGTGACAGGTCAGGAAGTTTTCAGACTGCTGGTACTTGCAGCAAGCATCCCTAATCCATTTCAATTCAATCATTATGGCAAATTTACAAAAATCAGCATCACGAGCATTCCAAAAATAATTTCTTTTCAGATGATGTAGTACTGCAAAGCACCATCTTGTCCAACCAAACAAACCTGACCCCAGGTAGGAAGCAGGTTAGTGCTGCCTTTACCAGGCTTCATGGCTAAACTCATTCTGTCTGGGGTCAATGTAATCTGCACCTCTTTCCTCTTTTCTCACCATTCTCCTCTGGAATCCTTATTTGTCCCTTCCTACGCTCTAGAACTGGAGACAAAATCTCTTCTCCTACCCTGGCCAGTGTGCTGAGTCTGGCCATCTCTGGTGATGGAGATAATTCAGAGGAACTTGTGACCCACTGCCCACAGAGCAGTCAGGACCTCACTTTTTTTTTGGTTTTGCTGCCTTCATGCCAGCACTGCGGGGTCAGCTGGGACTGGGTCAAATTACCTGAAGGCCGGACTCTTAGCTCTTAATTGCAATTTTCCAGTTTTAAACGTATGGATTATCACTGAGCTTTAAATGTGCATGAAGGACTCAGAGTACCTTGGCAAGGGGATGGCATGTGAATGTAATACCTCTAGTGGTGTACGTGCTTGATCCTTCTAGTGTTGATGAAATGAAGCCTTGAAAGACTCCCAAGCAATTTTTCTTCATGTTCACTATAGTAATCCAAACTATAGAAAAAACATCAAAACCCCTGGAATACTCATTAAAGAGGAAAAAAAAGGTGAAAAGGTCCGGGGAATGTAAAAAAATGCAGAGAAACGATTACATTACAAAACAAACAGGTTGTGTTTCCACAGTTTTGCTAAGTTAGTTTGAATTAAACGTTTTGTTCAGTCAGTACAGTTGTATTACAATCTACATGGGCCTAAAGTAAAAACCATGTATTTTTGGAAAACATTCAAATTGCAACAAACTCCTTTTGCAAATCCTCTCCCAATGGGTGCACAAACCATATAACAGTTCTGTATATGAATATTTAGAATTTGCTGTAAGGTTACCTAAAGATGCTTTAGTTAAACAACAAAATAGAGTCAGCAAAAGCTCAAAGTACAGCCCAGAGAGCAGGAGGGTGTGTGAGCTGGTCAGAACTGCCCAGCTCACCCCTCACCACTCAGATGTTACTCAGTTGTTCCAATTTAGTGACCAAAAATGACACCTTTTGTTTGACTAATGACAGCTCCTCAGCTGTGATGATCCTTACCTGGATTCCTTTCTGGGTAAGTGTGGAAATTGAGGACAGAGCACTCCATAAAGTGATACCAGCTATCACTTAACTGGCACAGAAACAAACTGCACATGGCCACAGCAAAAGACATAGAGGTAGCATTTCTATTGAGGTTTTAAAAAAAACAAACAACACAAATTCCAGATCCAAACATCTCTGACTCAAAATCCTCTATCACTCACCTGCAGAACACCGAACAGCTCCAAATCTTGCTGAGGCCAGTGGAAATATTTCTGCCGTCACAGCGACAGTGACAACATGCAGCAAATGAGGCAAGAGCAAGGTACAGAACTGTCACCCTTTCACAGGGAGCCCCAGGCACTTGGGAGGAACATGGGACTGCTTGTACACCACTGAACAGGGATCCTGGAGTGTTGTGTGGCAGGGGAGCAGTGCAAGAAAATTGGCTGTTTCACTTGCTTGGACGTATCAGTGACAAAGGAGGCCTAGAAATACTGGCTGACAAGAGCAAGCATTTGCCTTTGGGCTCATGTCTGTGTGCTCAAAACAAGGCTTGTGCTAAGATTAGGCCAGGCCATAGGCTTCCTATGGAGAAGTGAGGGGAATGGCTGGGTGGCCTGTGGGGCAGGAGGAAGGCAGGGAACGAGTGTGGCTCTTGCCTACCTGCGGACGACAAGCTTCAGCTTCTTGTAGGAGCCTTTCACTAGGGAGATGGCCTCTCTCCTGGAGCTGCTCAGCTCCACCTCGTTGATGTTCACCACTTCATCACCAGCCTGCAGCTTGGAAGGCAGGGAGTCTGCCTTCCCTCCCTCTTCGATCTGCACAGGAGAGAGGGGAGAAGGCAAAGGTGAGACGTGCCTGACAAGGTTTGGCTTTCCCCTGCAGAGCTGAGGAATTTTCTTCTTTGTTTTTTTGTTGAAGGAATTCATCTACCAGCCCCAAACTCTGCTCCTGGATTAAAAAATCCTGGTCTCCCTTTGCCAGCCAGCTCACTCAGAGGTCTGTGCTTGCCACCCCTACGTTTCATATAGATGGGAACATGGAATAAGCAGCCCAATGAATTCTGCCAAGAAGCACTGTTTAGAATAAGCCTGAAAAGTCTTTGGTATTTGGAAGCAGTAAAGGCCAGCAAAACGGCCATGGAACACCTCTTGATAAGAGCACCCAGGCACCAGCCCAAGGGCTAAGCCAGGATTAGAAGAGCTTGGATGTGATTTTTTTTTTAATTCAAGCTCCCCTTCATGATCCAGATGCCTGATAAACAACAGCTTCTTTCTTACTGGCCAGCAGCAAAGCAGGAACACTCTGGCGTAGGTAGTTAATGACGTGCAGCATCTCTGTAGGGTTTTTCAGCTAGGGATACAAAGAAAGTAGACAATTATTTGAATTTTATGAGAAAGTAAGCAGCCTGCTCAAGGCAACGCAGTGGCAAGGCTGGAAGGAGAGTCCTAGGGCACTTACCTCTGCTTTGTACAGCTCAGCATGTACACAGCATAGTGACTGCCCATCCAGGGGCCAGCAGAAATACACCAAATCGGGAAAGAAGTCAATGACAAGGCAGAGGACAAGAAAATTTGTCCCAGGATCTCTAAATCGCAGCCTTGTGCACTAATGCACTCTCTCTGCAAAGGCATACCCTAGCATAGCAGAGGGCCAGGTTAGGCACCGCAAATCTCGAGTTTCAGGAGACTCAGGAGTGCTACTGGCTCCAAGTGCAGCTGATAATTACTTTGATTGCAAAACTTGCCACCACAAAATCTGCTATTCAAAGCACCCAGCAGTCCCTGCTCAACAGAGGCTGTGACCTGTGCTAGCAGATGTCACGGGACCCACACTTGTGTGTAACATCTCCTGGCACAGCAGAAGTACATCTTCCTTGAGGCACTCACCTTCCCAGACATCCTCCTGAGACAAAGAGACGTGTCTGGATTGCATTCAGCCTCGGATCCAGGCAGGAAGGGCTGCTATTTGCAGGGGCGCGATTTTCGGAGCGCTGAAATTGCCCGCATACTTCTGGAAGTTGCTTTCATTTCAGGTCACGCCAAGCACAGTGTAATTGAGCCATGCCCCAGACATGTAACTCAGCACATGCAGACATGCTGCCCAGGTTTTTACCAGGGCATTCGTTTCGGTGTTGAATGGTGATTTCTCACAGGCAAAGCCGGTCTGTTCCTCTAAACCAAGGAATTCCAGACAAGGCACCTTCTAAAATGTAAAATCGGACTTCCCCAAACATCAGCCAATAAATTCTCCAAACCCCCTACAAAGGTAGGTAAAAATCATTGTCATTCATCTTACCAGGAAGTCATTCCACTGATGAATGAGTTTTTTCTTTTCTTCTTAAGAATGGATAAAACCACAGGAATGAGCCTTCCTATAAAGAGCCTTGTATCACAATTACCAGGAAGGGTGAGAGATGAAATATTAGCCCTTGCTGCCAGTATAAATAAATAACAAACGAAAAATGCAGTATTGCTGCAGTTTATTGCTGCTGTAAAGCAGAACAGGTGGATATCATTTCAATGAAATACAATAGTGGGGTACTAGGGGTTAGATTAACTTGTGATACAGTCAACAGAAGGGATTTTCTGTTTGTTTTTGTTTTATGTTACAGCACGTACAATGGAGAAAAGTCCTGCTTGGAAGAATATCTCTTGTAACAAATACCAGCTACCTCAAAGGCTGTGATACTCATCACAAGCATTTGTATTAACTTGTGCTTTGATGAACCCTAACTTGAAAAAATCAACAGAATTGTGATCTGTTCTTTATCATCTAATAATTCCAATTATTATATATTTGGGATTTTTCACTTCACAGGAACACTGTTTTAAGGTTCTCTTTACAACCACATGGGCCAGACCTTTCTTTTTCTCCTTTTCCAGTGAAAATGGACATTGGGATTCTTCCATATTCAGCTTTATAAATAATGTGAAATCAAACACTTTCAGGGAAGACTAAACCCTGCAATACTTCTGATAAGGCTGATAGCCTTATTAACTGCTCTGAAAGAAATCTTTCTTCAAAGATTCAGTCCTGATGCATTCCAGCTTATCCCTACACCAAGGGCTCTTAAACTGCAGCCTGCGAGGCTGAGCAGCCAGCCACAGGACCAGAGTAAAGGGTGACTTTAAGGAAAGTTTGTTAGCATGAGTAGAGTCATCTGCAAGTAACTCCAGAGGCTGAAAGTGAATTGCTTTGCTCCTGTGTGCTTAAACTGTCCACGAGCAAGACCTAAAGCCAGACCCACATTTTGCCTTTGGAAGCTTTTGATGGCAGCATCAAAACCGTATTACTTACAGACTCAGAGATAACATAAATGGAGATGTGGACTTGTATTTTATTGGTGACACAGTTCTCTCATCTATTACTAACCTGTTAGCCCTCTCATCTGTCATCTATCCCGCTGGGGTTACCTGGATACAAATTCCTGAAAGCTCCTGGAAAAAAGCATTCACAACAGGCCTGTGACCTGGTACTATTGCTCAGAGAAGCAAAAAAGGCAAAAAGACTCATAAGGTTCCATCAAAAGTCCAGAAATAAGGCCTTGTCTCCCAAAGCAAGGCTCAGATGCTTCATGTCCATTCTTCCTCTTTGTATGCCTCTAAAAAGATTTGTGTTTAAGGAGTGGTGATATTTCATGGGAAGGATTGACTGATTCAAACAAAACAAGCTGCCCTATAAACACAAAGCTCTATCACAGTGTAACAATTATCACCAAAGCAAACAAACCTCAACATGCAGGTAACCTATTTAAACGAACACCTGCTTCCCTGCACGAGGGTGCACAGAGTCCAGGATGGGACGTGCTGGAGGCACGGAGTCAAGGATGGGAGATGGGTGCGCAGCATGCAGGCCACAGCAGCCAAATAACATCAGGTGGGAACCACTTCTGCCTGTGGTTCCCTGCTCTGAACAGCCTGACTCACCCTGTGCACCAGATCCCGAGGGAGAGGAAATGGGAAGGCGAGTTTTCCGCTGTTCCCTAAATCCCCAGTGGATCTCAGTGCTGTCAGTCAGCCAGGGAAGAGCCAGCAATGCAGTCTGTTGTTTTCAGTGTGCAAGTAGAGTAGTTCGAGCAGCCACAGCATTGCCAAAATCACCCTCAATAACCACTTGTGACAAAAATGCGATGGCCATAAGCTGCAGGACCTAGTGCAAGGGGTCAATCAACAGCCAGGAAGACCTCTTATGGTTTATTTAAGCTGAGGAAAACAAGGTGAAATGCAGCCAGCAAACCTTGTGGCTGTAATGATTGTCACTGATCCATCAGGAGCAGGAGGAGCCAGCAGGAGCTAGCCGGGGACTGAAGTTTTTTTCCTTTTGGCTGGATTAGGCCAACTGCTCTGCCAAGTCAAGTTATGAGAGGTGACTCTGGCAAGCACGGGGTGGAGGAATACCTGAAAATCAGTCTGCCTTTGAACCTTTGGGGCTGGATTCCATGGCTGGTCTTACTGCAGGTGCTGTGAACAGAGCCCAGGCAGTGCCAGGAGGAGAGAACAACCCCTCTCCTTGAAATCAGCAGGAGCATCTGTACAGCAAAACATGTCAGTAGCATAAAGGCTTGTGTTTTCCATGCCTCAATTTGCCACCTGGAAATGGACACAATTGTTCTACCTTGCTCTGTCCTGTCTAATTAATGCGTGAGCGCTCTGTGGGTGGTGATGATCCAAATCTTGGCTCTTATTCCAGGAGATGTCTCTGCACATCTCTAGCTCCCAGGCCCTGACCCCGGGGAGAGTCCATGACAATTAGAACCATACAAGAGCTAAGTATCCCTTTGCAGAGGATGTTTCAGCACCCATCGACAGGATGGTTCCTATTTTTGTGGAATTCCATCAAACTTCCGTGATTCCAGCATCTCCCATACACCTCTTTCTTCCTCCTGTTTACCACAAACCCATCTGGCTCATTCTGTCAGGTTTCTTTGGAAGGAGAGGACAAGGAGCTCCCTGCCAAGCTGGCCTCTCCTGAAATACACCCACTTCAAAAGGCCTCCACAGTCTCCTCGGGCTGACGCAAACTCCAGTCCTTCCGTTGTCTTTTCTGCAGCAAAGCCTTCCATGCCCACTGCCCTTTGCTGCAAATCCCAAAGGCCACCCCTGGTCCTGCTTTGCATGAACATTCCACACCATTTTCTTGCATTAGAGGACGTTTCTTGTCACTCAATAGATCCTGCAGGAGACTTCAAACCCATGTGTTCCCCCTTTTTTTGGCTTACTGTAAAAGCAAGAAGTTGCTTAAGCGGATCACCAAGGATACATAAGACTTACTACCACTGCCTTTTGTTTGGCTCACTATGGTTACTGTAGGTTCGGAGAACACTGGCTAACTGAGAGCCTTTCTTGATTATCTTAAAGAAGTTTTCTTCATTTATTCCTCTCTTCCCTTTCTTCTAGGAGCTTTTGTAACAACAAATTCTCTGCAGCTCTTAAGATGGATTATTCCATCTTTGTGTCCTTTCTATGATGAATGGTACGTGTGATTCCTAAGCTGCAAACTTATTTGCTCAAGTTTCTCAACAAAAAAGAGGAGCCATCAAGCAAAGATGTGCACACACTGTGTGGTAGTTGCACAGGTGAGAGCAGAGCCACACAGCAGGTTAGGCCAATTCCTGGGGGAGATGCCCTGGAAAAAACAGCAAGCCAGCATAGCAGGGTGTTGACAGAAGTAGCAGCAATTGCAATGACAAACTACTGCCCTTTTCGTGTCAGATATTATAATGATGGGAAGAGAAGCATCACAAATGAACTGCTGGAGGTGGCTGTTCAGAATTCCTGAGCTGCTGAAAAAGATTTTATAGGAACTGACAGGGTGAAAGAGGAAGAAATTTTGCCCCGTGAAGGAATAGAGAGAGGGAGCTTTCGCTGATGCAAGGAGTCCCTGACTTTCCCAGGAGCAGCATTACAGAAAAATGTTCTCTGCTTTAGACCTCTTGTTTTCAAATATTTTACTGGAACCATTTCCATTCTTTCCAGGGGAAAGATGCATTTCCACTGAATCTGGGGTTCTTCTCTTCCCAAGGTCATTAGCACCAGTGCAATGCGAGGGAAAGGGTTAAACCAGAAAATCTGACTGTATCCATTGCAAATCCAACAGCCGAGGTTTTAATCACTTTTCACCTCCCAGACTGGAACTTCAAACTGGGAAGACTGGGATGTTTCATTTACCTGTCCACTATGAGGTGTAGCACAGCCACACCAGACCAGTCGTGCATTGCACCCGGTACAGAGCAGGGCACACGTGTTTTGGCTTGTTCAGAAAACTTGTTGAGTTGCTGAATTGTTGTGGGCTTTGTGTTGGAGATTTTTAATCCCCTGTGGAGTTCAGAGATGGTTCTCAAACCTAAAAACAAAGTTGCGGAGCTGCTGAATGTCTCCAGAGAATATGCTGCTCCCCTCGTTCAGCCTTAATGCCATGTCACAATCTGGGGGCAGTGACATGCAGCAGACAGAAATTCCTCCCCATTGTCCCCAGCCTCTGTGTCAGCGTGACAGAGCAGTTAAGACAATTCAATCAAGAAATAGTTAAGTCAAAGGTCTCCCCCTGGAGCCATGTCTCTGCTGGATTTCCCCATCCCCATGCATCTCGAGAGAATTCAGCTACTGACATTCACTCCAAGCTAAGGAAAGAGTTTCCAAATTAGTTATTGTTTTCTGCTGCAGGGAAGCAAGGAAGGCATTTTTTCTCACAGTGTTCTTCATTGTTCTACAGTAACATTTCTGCTCCCAAGTACAAAGCATAGAGTGGACAGACTAATTTATTCCAGGTAATCATACAAGGTTCATATTGAATGGCCTCGCCTTGAGAGGCTGAACTTTATTCAGTAGAAGAACAAGTTAAACTCCACAGTTTTGAAGGGTTAGCAGTGCTCTGAAACCTTTCCAATACTTTAAAGTACAGATTTCTTTAACACAGGCAAACCAAGGCATTTTCTCCCACACCCAGCCTGAGCATGTTAATGTCCATCCAGGATGTGAGTGAAGGTGGTACAGATGGTACAGTGACCGTGGGCACCAAAGCCACAATCCAGCTGCACGTGTGCCAGTGGGATCCATGCAGGAGGGATGCAAGTTACTGACAAGCGGCAAGGATTCAAGGTCATTCCTAGGACTACCCTGCAGGCTGCAACACTTCCACACCTTTCCATTTCCTGTGTGATTGTTTCCTGTCCTGGCAGCGAGGTTAATCTCAGCAGGCAGTCCCTCAGCAAAAAGTGGCAAGAAGTGAATGGAAAACAGATTGCTGGCTTGGGCTCCAAGAGATAAGGAGACATGCCTGGATGAGTTTGCGTCTGACTCCTCTTGGTCACTCTAAATTCCTAAGCCAGTGGAGGAAAGAAGGCTTAGCTCTTAAGATAATTTTCCACCTTCTTAAGCACAAAACTGTTAGGCTCCCACAGAGATTTTTACATTTAAAAGAGGAAGGGGCAGGGGAAATCAAGTCTTCTTTCAACTCATGCACAAAGGAAGATGGGCCTATGATGCAGCTTTGATTCAGGCCTTCAAGAAGCCTCCAGGATCTTTTCTGTAACAAGAGGCAAAACTAACAATAAATTTTCCCCACCCCTCCTCGTATATACAAGACAAGGAACTAATCTGTGTTTGCTGTGGGTAACGCCTCGAGCCCTATCAGGTCCCGCTTTTAGAGGCACGGTACAAACACCTCATCACGGACAGTTCCTGCCCCAAGCCCTCCGGGATCAATGGGCAAGTTTGACACACAGAGGGATGGGAAACAGATGTGGAAAAGCTGTGATGAGCAAGCAGAGAGACAGCACTGAAATCGGCTCTCAGCTACACATCGGCAACATATGGACCGAGCCTCCGGGCAGGGAGAAGAGCAGCTGCAGGACAGGACAAAACCAGCTGGATCTCAGCCAGCATAAATCCATCACCAATGCCTCTTTCCTGCCTTTCCCTCCTGTTGCTCACAGCCCACAGCAACCAGACAAGGCAAGGAAGGATCGAGGTGCACCCGGGTCAGCTACGGAACAGCGATGCCAGCGCAGAGCAGTGCTTGCCCTTTGAGGGACCACTTCGTCCTGTTCTTCCTCTGCTTCCTGCTTCCAGCTCCAATCCCAGTCTGCAGAACACACCCTGCCCGTGCTCCTGGGAATCAGAGACCTTACTTCTCTGCTCACTGTTTGGTTTTTGCAAACAATCCATTCCAAGCATGCCACAGAGGGTATAGCACCAGGTGACACAAATATTGGGGCCTGGAGCACGTTAAGTTGATCCTGTTTGGTCTGCAGCGATTATCGGCAGATATCAGCTCAAGGGGCTACAAGAACTCATTCCCTGTTCCTGTGTTGTAGCTGATACAGCTCGCCCCTCTCCAGAGCACACAAAGCCAGTGGTTGCACATGGCTGAGAGTTAATATTTGCTTTGCAAAGGGAGAGTTAAAAATAGCTGTTTGCCAAAGAGTCTGCTGGAAAGGTCTTCTGCTGTTCCCCAAACACACCCAAGGATTCCTTTTTTTCACCCTGCTTTGCCATCCTGCCCCCAACCTCACAGTCCTTCCTCACATTTCTCACAAGGTTTCAGTGATTAAAAACCCAGTTTCTACGACATTTTGACAGTAAGCTCCTTAAAGCCTAGGTAAGGGGTTTCAAACATGTGGCCACCCAGCATAGGAGAGAGCACTGCTCCACAGCTATGGAGTCTGTGGCACCCAGTGCTCCTCACCCAGTGCCACGCATCCCTCACAAATGGAGATGGGCCTGTGGAAACAGCTGTAGTTACTAAACCTGAGGTAAAGTGCTGCTCAGGGGCTGCGTGGACCCTACAGACCTCAGAATGTACAGTCAGTGGCATTAGCTGTTCCCTAACCCTTCCCACAGGCACCTGCACAGAGCCCACACACCATCTCCAAACAGCCCTTCTCGGCAGTTGCAGCGTATCCCTCGAACTGTGGGATGTTATGGGTTACCATTCGCTCACAAAAAGGTAAAAGGTGCAAGAATTGGCCCACCTCAAAAATGCCCCCTTTGGCACTGAGTGCAAATGGATCAGTGTAGGAATGCGTTATTGTATTTTGCTGTTGGCAGATTCTTTTGCTGTGCACTGCACGACCTCCTGTACCTTCCACCCCCTCCCTCTGCCCGTCCTTGCCATCTAGGAAAGCACACCAGTTGGAGATGTGTCTGCAAAACTGTATTTGTTCTCTACTCCAAGGACAACTTTTCAAGGCTGGGGAAAGCCAACCCTAGCGACACAGGAACAGCCATAGAAGGAAATTCAGTCACTGCTTTAATCTCCTGGCCGTTCTAAAATCAAGGCACAAATGGCAATGTGCCCTTCTCTACAGGATGTTTAACAACTTTTCCCAGGCTTTTGTATTACTTTTTTCTACTTGCTTTTATGGCCTATATTGCCATAACCCCCTGAGGCTTGACAGGGTGACCAATTGCCAGGAGACTTTCTTTGGATTGTCTCATTTTGGGGTAACTGGAGAATATTCCCAGGTAAGAAAATACGGCTGAGACATACACACCTGGGATCAGTTTGGAGGAGAAAGGAGACAATCAGCAGCTCTCAAAGTACAGCTGTCGAGGGTTTTTTTCATCACATGATTAGGCAGTGAACTTCCTGCCTTGGCATATTGCTCACATGAATTCAAAGCAGAAATGTCAAGAAAATCCACCCTGCAATCAGTTAATTCCATAAATTATGTGAATCTAAAGCTATGGGATTTGCTGGCTACTGGAACAGGTAGTATTTATCTTTCCTGTAGACAGATCCTTGGCCCCAGCACGGCCAGTTACTGCTTTTGATGTTTGCCACTTCTCTTTCCCTTATTTCCCTTCCCCAATATTAACACTTCCATCATACCTATTATAAATAGCAATAATGATAGTAATGAAAACAGCAGTAATCATCCTCAAGAACTTTCCTTCCATTAGCTAATTTGACCTTTCAACACCACGGGGAGACAGCAGGAAGTATTGTTCCTAAATTAGAGAGGAATAAAACCAGGAGCCATGTTGATGTAACTTTTCCAGGGTCACAGAAAGCACCACACAGCAGCGCTGGAGCCGCACTCCCTGCTCTGACTGAGGTCACATTGCACTGATGCCAAACCAGAACTCCCCACCTCTAATATTTCATCCACATCCCTAGCACTGGGGCATTTTCGCTCACAGCAATGTTCCCTTTCCTACAGCCATGAGGAACTGCTCTTGGATGTCCTTCTGTCATTATTTCTGGTTTCCCACTTGTCTCCACATCTTTAATTCTCCTCTGTTTGCTGCATTTGTCCTCTCCCTTGTGATGCTGTCATTTCCCTTTCTACCTTGTGCCCTTCTTTATCATGCTCTTCTTCCTCCCTGAGCCCAGTAATACAAACAATTAACCACTTAAGAGTCGATATCTGAGAGGAAATAAAAACAGATGATGCAGCAGAGCCGTGCTTGATGAACCAACTGGAGCTCTCGCCAGGACTCAACAGCTGCTGAAGGGATTTAGGTATGCACTTTTCTCTCATTTTAATGAGAATCAGACATCAAAATTTTTAGGGACTCTTTGAAGATCAAAGCTTAGAGCAGCCAACAGCAAATAAAACTCGGCTGAACATTCGGAGAGGTGTCCTTCAGGGCACGAGAGTACCGCTGGCACGCCTAGGGACGAGAAGGAAAAGCGAACGCACTTTGCAGAAGGAGCTGGGCCGGCTCACCCCGGCCTCTTGACTCGGTGCCAGGTCACACACCCCGCACAATGCCACAGCCAGGGCTCCCCTCGGACCAGAGAATGGATGGCAACAGCGCGCGGCTCAGAGCGACGGTGCCGGGACAAAAGAGGAATTTCACGGTCCAAGCCATTGTCATCACATCACTCTTGGCAAACCCTTTCTTTATTCCCCCAGCCTTCTGTAATTATTAAAAAGTCCTCTCAAGTGAATTTAGTGCCCATGAAAGATGCCAGGTTCACAGCCCGGGAGATTCTTTTTCCCTGCCTACAGATCAGCTTGTCACCCCTCCTCCCTGCCGCCTTCTTCCCGGTTTCTTTTGTCTCCGAGAAAGACTCTTCCTCTGAGACCTTCAGGGATGGTCAGCTTCAGAGATCCAAGTGCAGCAGCTAGTTTTATAAAATGGGCATTTCTGTGTACCAGGCTATCCAAATGGAAAAGAGCACGGGAACTGGAACGCCTCTTCTTGCTCTGGCCGTGTGGATGTCTTGAAGTACTTCCCAGTCTTCCGGGAGAGATGGAGCAATAAACCCTAACGAGGCAGGTACCCGGCCCTGGTCCGTTTGTCCCTGCAGTCACTATCCCTGTCCTCTGCTGCCACCCCGCGGCTGCTCGACATTCCGAGGACAACTGTTTTTTCATGGAATTCATTTTTCAGTGAAAATAATTTTTCAATTATTACTGGTGTTGTGAAAATAGAGCAGTGCTGCACCAAAGCCACAGAAAATATCTGAAAGGTTCAAAGGCAGATGCTTGAATAAGTTTGAGTGGTATATAAGAGTGGTATTTACCTTACTCCTCAATTTAAATACTGAAAACCCAGGCAGGCTCATCAGGAAACCCTGCAGTCCTCTAAGTACAAAATGAGAGGAAAGGGGTCCTGACCCTTTCAGTTTGTCTGGCTGATATCTTTCAATGCTTCCCACTCTGCTAGACACGATCTCTGAGGTCTCTTTTTCCTGATAGTATCCTTCGCCTGGTGGTTCAGAGCACATTCCCGATGATTTTGTCCTGAAAGTACCTTATGCTGCTAAAAATTATTTAACATTCATGTTAATAAACACTCAATTAATTTTGTTCA
Organism: Aleadryas rufinucha; assembly: GCA_013397815.1. Lineage (NCBI taxonomy): Eukaryota > Metazoa > Chordata > Aves > Passeriformes > Aleadryas > Aleadryas rufinucha. The sequence continues at coordinate 55,827 of VZTH01003810.1, read as the reverse complement.
TGCTCTGTGTCAATTCTTTAACTACTGCACACGAGGCCAAAACCCCCTGAAATTCCCTGCCCACGTGTCAGCCAAAAATGTCTTCAACCTGCATGGCAGGGTTTTTCACCAGCTCAAGAGAATGCTGGAGTAATTTGGAAACTAAGATGATAAGAGCAGGCTTAGCTAGTGATTAACAAGGCATTTCATAGCATTCTGGGAACTTCCTTGTTAATTTTATACTGCAGATACGGACATTAATAGTGCAAAAACTGCCAGAGTGTGACAGGAAAGACATTTGTTCTCTTCTGCCTTAGAAAACATCCCTTCAGATGTGGCTGACAGGGAAAGGTGCTCCCTAAAGCCACTCCCACACTCACACACAGCACCTATTCCTCTCCTTGCCTCAGTCCTCTGAAGTAGCCACATCCTGCTTGGAACTGTCTTATCCAGACATTTTAGGGAGGGGAATTTATCCCTGCATTTCCAAGCTTATTCATTTACCAAGCCAAACACTTTTTGGCCAAACTATTTTCAGCTGCAGTTCAGGTTGAGGCAGGTCCAAGTTTCCAGAGCTGTCAGGTGCCACGGAGATGGATGAGGTAAACATACCTGTAAAAACACCAGGCACGTTGCCCGCTGTCTTCCTCCTTCCTGTGTGCTTTGGATTTCCACCTTGCCCTGCATCTCCAGGATGACATGTAGATGCCTTTCTAGAGGAAGGGTTTCAAATTGTTGTTTCACCATATTGTGCCAGTGATGAGTCCCACACAAGCATTGCAAACACAAACTGAACACATGCATTCCCTTCCTGCCTTCTCCTCCGCTTGGTCCCATTTCCTGGTTTCTCACAGTTCTCTCAATTCTTTTTAAATTTTTTCTTGCTGCTCTTCTGTTTCCAAAAATGTCATTGAAAATAAACTGACAGGACAAACAACTCCGAGATTCCCACTAACAAGGTCGATGTGAAATGACATGTTCGGCTCTTGGCCGCGGAAGGCCCTTGATCTCAGGAAAGAATTGGATTACAGAGATTCCATATTCCAGTTGAATATCTGAACTGGAGCAGGACACAAAATGAGCCCGAACTCCTGCATCCTGAGAAGGCCATTTGGCTCACTGGTCTCCTCTCTTCTTGCGTGTGGTGCCAGGCTCTGGAAGTAGTGATACAGACACAAGGTGATGATGAACCTCTGGGTACAAGGAGCCCTTCGTATCCAAACACTGCACGACCTTTTCTGTTTTCTGAGCTTCAACCTTAAGCATTGAAAAATCATATTCCTGCTTCACGCTGTTTACACAATGCCCTGGAAGCTTTACCAGGGAGGAGGAAGGAGAGGAGCAGGAATAACTAGAACGGAAGGGAATGTGCCTGCTAAAGCCAGACGCTACACAGAGGCTAAACAGCATTTCTTTAATGGCCGTAGCTCGAGGGGATAAGGCAGCAGGCACATGTTTTTATAAGCTGAATTATACATTAATGAAAATCCCAGGACATTCCTGTAAGAGCAGAGGCATTAGTGGTAGCTGGGATGCTGGCCAAATTCCAGTGAAGGTAACTACACTGTTTCCCTACGGTGTCCCCGCCACCTCAGTGAATGTGGTCAATTGTTTCAGCTCCAGGTCGCTCCGCAGCATCCCTGGGATGTTCAGTTCTCTGGGATAACATTCTCACTTAAGGAATCTTGGCGGAATTTAAAAATAGCTCCTGTGAATGATGACAATGTCCTTTCTGGCAAACAATTTTGCAACAACAGCTTTGAGACAAACAAGCTGCAGAAAACTTGAAGATTGCATAAAAGTTCCAAGAGGAAAGAACAAAAAGTACACTGGAAACCTCAAAGCAGAAATACCGTGGCAGACACTGCTCTGTTTGGAGTTAGTTTAATTAATATCCTTCCAGGGACTTCACCACACATTGCTAAATTCAGAATATGCCTTTTCCATTTCATGGGGTTTGGATGAAGCCTCTACAGAAGGATTTTTCAGGGAAAAAAATCCCTCTGTGAGAAGGCTTGGAATGGGTATTTCCTTTGCTATGGCTACAGATGGCCAGTAGCAACCCTTCCTCCAGGCTTCTCAATTTTTAAAGATACCATTTCTCTCCAAGGAAGTGTCTTTAAGTGAGTTGGTGAAAACCAGGCACTGCCTTGTCTGTATGAAAGCAGACTGCTGAACTTGTGAAAAGCTTGGATGAGCTTTGAAGACCAGTTCATGTTCAAAGGGCCTGGCAGAAGAAGAGCAAAACCACAGGGAAAAGGGACAAACAAACCTCAAGGCTGCAAGTGTGAGTTTCCAGCTGTCCCAGCAGAGACTTTTGGGAACACTAATATTGAACTGCTGCTGTTTGCTCTCACCCTTGCCAACATAATAATCACAAATGTACAGTGCTGGCCCTTTGAAAAGCTGCACAGAGCACCAGTTCCAGTAAAATCCCAGCATCTGTTCCTCAACCTGAATTAGGAGCAGAGCCAGCTGACTCTTTTAGTTCAATCTCCCTTCTGCTGACAGGATATATGCCCAGATTTGAGGTAATGGAGCAAAAGCCTGAGCAGTTTGATTCTCTCCTGCATTCTGGCCCTTACTGAGGTCAGGATTAATGCCTTCATTGCATGGAGAGCCAAAATACAGAGTATGGAAACAGCACGGCGATCGTGGCGGCCTCTTGACTGTTCCTGTTGGATCCTAGAGGTCCCTGTGAAAACTGCAGCTGTAACTGCGTGCTGGTGTTTGTCTTCAGAGCTAAACAGTGTGCAACACAGGGATGGAGTCTCTCCTCTGTATTTGGCACTAGTATTGTCACCATTTATCACAAGGACTGCCTTCAGTCTGGAGGTCCGTCTGTGGGGAAGCTGGTTTCAGTTCTCGATAAAATACATAAACCCCAGAAGCCAGCCGTGGCTTTCAGAGGAGCCCAGGTGATTGTGGCCAGTGCATGATCTCAGCGATGTTTTCCACTCAGCCATCCCTGTCCTGATTGATTAACTGAGTGGGGGCTGAAGGAGCAGCATGCAGTACTTAGCTAATTACACTGCCCGAGGTCTTTTGTCCTGCTGCCGCTGGATCGCCTCAATTGATTCTTTCAGTCCCTAAACAGCTTTGTGGGCTGCATGCCTGGGCAGAATAAGGTCTTTTGTCGTACTTTAATGAACGAAAATGTTTTAAATCCTCTCCTCCCTCCACTCCAAGTAGCAGCAAGGGTAACCCTGGTGCAAGGACAGCTGTACGTGGCTGAGGGGTGTCTGTAACCGTGAACATTCTCCTCCTCCAAGGCTGTGGGAGTTTACGGCTTCCCAGCATCAGCTATCCCATCTATCCAAGGTATCTATTGCCACCTCCATCTTCATGAGCTACGGGGGATTTAAGTCTTGGAAGACTTGTAGAATACAGCTAAAAACGTTTTCAATGTGTGAACATTCAGCATTGTAACACAGGTTCATGAGTAATTAATTCCTGCATAAACCAATCTGAAACTTTTCTTTTGGGGAAAAAAGAATTAAAAATAAAAATCCCACCTTCAGTTTAATCTTTTTCCTGCAGCATCTGACTACTGGTGATGTATTTTTTGTAGTTAAACTGAAAACATTTAATATTCCATTTAAAACATGGGATTGGCAGCGTCCCAGTGCAGATCTCCACAAAATATCTCCTAGTCAGTTAATCTAATAAACTTCAGCATGTAAAGAACAATTTCTCAGCATTGTCCAGAGTCATTAATCCTGGCACAGCCTCCCAAAGTACAAGTAGTAAAACATGGATGTCACGACCGAGCTATGAGCTGACCGTGCTGTGCTCTACGTGCCCATTCTCCAGAGCTGATTATTTTTCAGCTGGCTGAGTTTTAGATGTGAATTAAAGTGATTAATAAATGAAAAGGCTCTTATCATCCATTCCTGTGCTCACAGTCCCTGAACAATTTTGCCCTGCCACTTGCCAACGAAGCTGTAATAGCTCACAGCATATGCTTCATCACTTCACGGTCAAAACCCTTAATCTGAGTAATAAGGGCAAACCCCATTCCTTTCTCCAAAGGAATGGACGTGGGGAAGGAGAGAACACCTTGGGACTAACAAGCAGTCGTTAACCCACCGTGATCAGAAAATAAAGGCGTGCTGCTCTTTTGAGACTGCTGTTTACACTGAATGGGCTCCACGTCAGATTTGTTCCCTTGCAGTTCAAGTAAGTTGGTTGCGGTGCCAGCTTGGCGTGTCTGAAACGCTAATTGTCTTGTTTCCATTTCACACATCATCATCACAGTAACATTTCTGGAACTGGGAGACAAATGCCAGTTTGACTGGAAGGCAGACTGAAACACAGCCAGAAAATCTGCAGGTTTAGTGCAACTCCAAATATGGCTTTTCCCTGGCCCAATAAAAAGGTAAGATGCTGGCAAAACTGCAGCCCTATGCTTTGGCTTGAACACTATTGTTAAAAACAAGGGCTTTTGCTGAAATGCTCACAATATGTTTAGGTGCCTGCTTGTACCTCATAGTCTCATAAAAGCTTCTTTCCTTCAGGAACTACAGAGAAGAAATCAATGTATAAAGGCCCAGGTGCCCAAATGCACACAGGTGAAATCCTTTTGGAGTTAAGCAGCGAAGCATGACATGTAAACACAATTCTTTGCAGATTTTAAAATACGTTAGGAACAGAATTAAAACCAGAATTTGACTATTTGATTGACAATGAAAAATAAATGCATACAGATAACTTAATGTGATGGGAAAATGCATTAAACCAGTTTACACAACACTTCCCTTATCAGCCCAAAAACACAGACCGAGTTTTAATATCTAGTGGTCTGGCACTATCTAGCTCCATTACCTCAGCAGAAGGTTTAGAAGTTGGGCACAGGATTCACTGAATGCAGATGGTTCACTGGGTGCAGGGAACAAAAGCCATGAAATATATAGAGTCAAGCTCCCCAAAATATTCTTGGCTAATACCCTTCGTTACGCAGATTTTCATATTGTGGAAATACATGGCTATTCAACAAGTTTTTCTTCAGAACTCGAAGAAAAAAGGCCATCATAATTTATTTCCTAAGGCCTGGCCACTCTGCCCTATGAAAGGTCCCCTCACCATAGCTCAGGCACAGCACTCACTTCTCTTTCTCCCATCAATGGCTAGTTCCAAGTCCAGCTGTGGCCTGGAAAAAGCAGGGGAGGTGTGAAGCAAAGGAGTATCAGGCAGGAGAGAGGTTATGCTGGGAGACAAGCAGCCCAGATAAAAAATATTGTTCTTTGATGCCATAGCACAGATTTGGGATATAGGCCAGCTCCCAAGGGCTGTCCTTGCCGTCGTGTCTCCGTTTCTCCAGGCAGATAATAATGCTCATCCATCTCACTTAAATAGCCAGAACCAAATTCTGCTTCAGTTACGTCAGGGCGCAGCACAAAAACCACTGCTGACACCTCACTCACTCTTTCCAGGCTTACCACAGGACAATTCCAAGAGCAGATTCCCACCCTGATGGTTCACCATGCCCCTCACAGAGGCACTTAAGGGTGTTACTTTGAAGCCTGTGTTGTGCAACACCCCAAAAAGCCATCTGTGTCCATCTAAATCTCGTGGCCCATCACCTACAACTAAGACTGTGTTATGTGTCTGCTCTTGTCTTGCATCTCCTGCGTGCCAGCAGGGAGACCTCAAATGGCCCCAAAACACAAGCTAGGTGAAAGAGGGCACAAGTGAGGGCCCGAGGTAGAACTGGATGGTAAGCAGCAGCTCCTTGGTCCTGCTGCAGGGCCCCTTCTCTTGAGCCACATTGCTTTCCTCACTGCCCAGGAATTAAACTGCCCAAAGCCACAGTGCAGAAAGGATCAGGCCTGTAAGCTGGTTTCACTTCAATTATTTGTTCCTAATCTCCCGTCAGTTCCCACGCAGGTTTTGAAGTATCGATCACCCCACAGCAAAAGCTTCCAACGAACAATATATCTGTGGTTAATGAGTCCCAGAAACTCCTCTCAACTCGCTCGAGCCCTTGGGGTGAGAAAGTTAAGTGCTCCTGTACAAGCTCAAGTGACTGCTCACCATTTCCTTAATATTCTGTCTCTTTGTGTTTTGCAGTTTGCCCTCTGCTGAGCTAATGTTTATTTTTCCAGAGAGCAGTTATTGTGGTAAACTGATATCAGACCAGCAGTGTGGGAAATAAGATTTCATCTCCTGTACTTCAGCACTTCATCCAGGAAGGCAACGAGAGCCAGACTAAGAGCCTTCTTTGTCTTTAACAAGGATGACACCTTGTTGCCACTGCAGTGGTGATGCTGGTCACTCCTTGATGCTTACTGGTCTCTCACTGCTTACCAGTGATTTTCCATGATTTAGATTCTGTGGTTTTGTCTAATGGAGAAGATATCGCACTCCCCCCATTTCAGTGTGAAAACCCCTTGGGCACGTCAGCATCCGCTGCTGTTGTCTGGGTATTGGGACACCAAGACCTCTAGGAACATGATTCTTTCCTGTTTGCTCATCCCATTCACACCCGTGAGCATGTTTTACTTTACGCACATAGGTAATATTAGAGAAAATAAAGGGATTTCTGAGCTGAGAACGGACTAAGACCCATTTCTGTGTTTATAGACATCTCCTATCCAAAATCGTGGAAGAAAAAATGTCCTTTTACTTTTGCAGTTGTGGCGAGCAGATGATTCTTTATGGTTAATATAACTCTTTAAGAATGTTTTCTATTCTAATCTTGCTGACTAATCTTTCTTCTTCTAAAGTTTTAATCTTGCTTAAGGAATAAATGTGTGATATTGTGTTAGAAAAGCCAATCATCTGCTCAGGCTCTAGCTGGGAAGCAATGCGAGTTCCCCTTTGTACAAGCTCTTCTCAAACGTGATTGTTTCCCCAGTGTCAAATTCCATGGATTTTAGCAGCTGAATGGGTACAAAATTTGACATGGTCAGAAACGTGTGCTTATAAAAACTTATTACCGTTGAATAGCTGCTGCATTCTTGGTGCACTCATGTGCAAAGTGCCCTTGCAGAGGGCTGGCAGGCAGCACCCCTGGGCCTCATTAGCGCACACACGCACCCATCGCAGCCTCCCTCAAACGCCGTCCCGGCCGTTCCCATGTGCCGTGGGGAGGGGACATGGAGCCAGCACCCTCATGGAGCTGCTGTCCTCAGCTAACCCTGGGGCCGGTCCGGGCAGGGCACAGCCAGCACGGCTCCTCAGCCAAGGCAAGCCCTGCGAGTGAGGCAGTGAGTGAGGGCGAGAGCTCACGTGCTGGGAATTGCAGCCAGAGCAACGCCGAACTGAGAGCAAGGGTGGTCACAAAC
>VZTH01003810.1:11798-46859 GCA_013397815.1 Aleadryas rufinucha | reverse complement strand
CCCGCCACCTTCTTATCAGCTGGAATTTCCACTAGTGCCTGAGGGACAGAGGAAATCAGAAAGCACACTACAACCCAGCAGGAAATATTTCTGACCGTGATTAATGCTTCCTTTAGCAGTGGAACAGAATCTTTGCAGATCTTTGGGGATCCTTGGAAGAATTCCATTTACTACTCTCCAGGCCATATTTTGCTGTGAAAACCTTAATACACAACAGAAGCATTAACGGATTCAGAGTAAAATAAGAAAAGATGTATTATCCTAAAGATTTGGAGACCAGGGAGGGAAAAAGTTAAGAAAGGCACACAGGGTTTTCCTTTCACTCCATGTGATTATGTTGTGATAATGCCCGCTACAGACCTGTCCATCACTCGTGGACTCAGGTCAGAGAAGCTCTCTGACCCGACCAGCTGGGTGACACAAGCCAAACAATGACAAATTCAGCTTCAGTTGCTCTTGCCAGAGGGATCTCAGGGTTGCCTGTTGAGCAGCTATGAGACAACCACACTTTCCTTTTATCCNATGTGCCGTGGGGAGGGGACGTGGAGCCAGCACCCTCATGGAGCTGCTGTCCTCAGCTAACCCTGGGGCCGGTCCGGGCAGGGCACAGCCAGCACGGCTCCTCAGCCAAGGCAAGCCCTGCGAGTGAGGCAGTGAGTGAGGGCGAGAGCTCACGTGCTGGGAATTGCAGCCAGAGCAACGCCGAACTGGGAGCAAGGGTGGGCACAAACACCGGGTCTCGTGACCTTGCAGCTGACATTGCTGCTCCAGGGTTCTGCTGGGCACTAGCACACAGACAGCTCCCATCTCCATAGCGTGCTCCACCAGGCCAGTAAAGTCCTGCAAGGTGTGCTGAGCTACAGGCACTGTTGGGATGCCTGGGTCACTGCCACCCAATCCTATGGCATCAATGCAAATGGAGCCCACAGGGCTGTATCTTAGAATCACCGAGTGGCTTGGGTTGGAAAGGACCATAAAGACCATGTAGTTCCAAACCCTGCCATGGGCAGGGACACTTTCCACTATCACAGGTTGCTCCAAGCCCCATCCAGCCCCGGCCCTGGATGCTTCCAGGATGCACAAAGCCAATGGCTCACATAGCACACAAGTACCAGATCAGTGTGTATACACCAGCTCTAAGAAAAGCTGCTTCATTCTCACAGATTGTTCCACTGACAAGGACTTACACTACCAAAACCTCTTTGCCTGGATTAGTGCTATCCCTAGACTTAGAGACAAATCTCACAAGTTATTTGGGATGGTTGAAATAACAAGGTTTGGGCAGCCGGGGCTGTGTGGAGGGGTTAAGCACAAATGCTGAGCAAACGGTGCCTCCTCCCTGGCCTTATCCAGCTCTGCACAAGCTTCTGCTTAGAGCGGAGCTTTTTAGCTCAGGCAGAGGGAACTCCGATCCTCCTGACAGACCTGGGGATCATGGTCATCACAGGATCTCTTTCCCTGCCTCTCTGCACTGCAGCATTCACAGGCAAAGGGCCATGCTATCCCCTCTGGGTGCAAAGACATCACGGGTGAGAGCTCTGGGTGTGAATAAATAAGAGCAGTTGCCAACAGGAAACTTCAGTGAGAAAGCCAGATTTTGTATGAGTATTCAAATAAGGACCAAGGAAACCTCCCTGGACACTGTGAGTTCCTGAAAATTCAGTTCTCATCTACTTTGCTTTAAAGACTGCTCATCACCTTTTCCCATGCCTATGTGACTTAGGTGATTAAATCCAACTGGTGTCACGTTAAGAGTGGAAACACTTCCCAACGCACACTGATTCTGATAAGACATTCATTAAAAAGAAAACAGCCTGAAGGTCACTATTTTTAAAACAATAAGCTACAATTTTTCAATTTAAATTAGCGTGTCAGTATTTGATTTGATTTTAGTAGTTGAAGCTATCTCTGGGAATTGTCAAAACTAAAAATGTTATTGAAACAAACCATCTGGATCAAGTGCAAATATGTTTTTAACATCCAGTGACCTGAAAATCCATTTTTCACTCAGCTGCAGTTACCAATAATAATAAGGAAATCCAAATATCTTTCTCCATTAGAAATAAGACATGCACAGGAATAATATCCAGTGATATCATCACATCCATTCCTTTATGAAAATTCTGCCTTACTACCTGCATGTTCCTAGGAGCTTAAGATATCCCCTGTACTATTAAGAAAAAGTCTTAAAGGGGGATTCTGGCAAGGTTCAGCTCCATTTCACCAGAAGACAAAAGGTCAAAATAAGCCCCAAAGATAATAAGGAATGTCATTCATAGGTGGGATGAGGGCTAAATTGCTCCTCATTCAAGAGCTTTAGTTTAAAAGGCAAGAGTGGGGCATCCTTATTTAGCTATAGTGATTCCAGCGGCAAGAACAAGGCTGCTTCCACATGCAGCTTAAATGCAGTAAAGGGTGTTGATCCCTAAAAGGCAGGGAAGAAGGAATAACTTTAAAGGGTTGAAACTTTTAACTTTGACATTTTTTAAAGCAGAACACTTCAGGTTTGGTCTTGGTGATCACTTTCGTTTCAAAGTTCACCTGCATTTATTATACAGGGTCAAACAAAACTTGTCAGTTCAGCACAAATCCCTCATTTTTTCTATTCTTTCCATCTTGCCATGATTTTGTTCCCAGGTCCACAAGGACCAGTCTCTTCAGAGAGGCCACCAAACCAAGAATATTACATAGTTCTATGTTCTTTAAGCTTTCTATGTATTAAAAATTAGTATTCATGCCATGGTCAACATGCTGTGAGTAAATGAAAACTGTAAATCCACGTGAACAAGCAAACTCCTGACACTGCCTGCTCCAAATGCACATCTCCTCCTCCACTGCCCCCCAAGCCAGCAACACACATATATTCAGATATACAGAAAGAGAAAAGGAATTTCATAAGCCCCTAGGCCAACAAAATTCTTCCTCTGTTCTCCTCCTGACCAGGGCCTTTGGGTTTCCAGCATTTTTCTTCCCGGCCGCTGTTAGTTTTGGCAAGAGCAGTAATACCACTAAGAAGTTACAGACCCTCTGTTCCATTNTTTCTTTTTCTTTTTCATTTTTTTGGCTAGGGAATTTGCAGGGATAGCTACAGAGCTTTGAAAGGCCCAGTGTCTCATCTCTCCTATGCAGAAAGGTGTCTTTCTAACTTTGGCTTCCTTCCCTAGCTCCCACATTCACAACTTCTAGCAGATACAGAGGTAATTGCCTTGAACTGACTTGATAGGAAGTACTTCAAAGCCGTACTCTGGCACAATAAATTCACCTTGCAGATTTCTAGGTATTGCTGTGAAGCTGGCCAGTGACATCCCACAGGGATGCAGGAAGCCAGCTCGGATCCGGTTGCCACTGGATTCATTTGCTCCCTTCCAGTCATTGGGGAATGCCACGGCCACAGGCATAATGGAAGACAATACTTTTATTGGAAACGGCAGGATACTACCCCCGTTTCCATATTACCCTAAAGAGAAGCAGACTCACTCTGGAGTGCTAAAGAGTCAGCAACCGACCAAAGACATTTGACTGAGGATTGTGCTTGGTCTACAACTGCTCACCAAAAGTACAGGGGCAGAGTACAGCCCCCTGTGAATTACAAAGAGGGCTTAATGTGACTGAGGAAAAATCAAGATGATAATGCTGTTGTTGGCACGTGATTTATCCTGAACAGAATTTAGCTTGTGGCATCACATTTTTTCCCTAGCACAATATGGCACTGCCTGAGCTTCCATAATATCTCATCACCACAGGCAGAAGGTGTCACAGAGCAGCGCTATCACACCCTCTCCCCCCCAAACCCCGAGGGGGCAGTGATTCAGCACTGACTCAGCGGGAGCAGGACCACAGACTGAACCACTTGGTGTCATTTCTCTTTGCCTTGCAAAGTCTCCCGTCCAAGGGGTGACACAGTCCGACCTGTTAAGCTAATGAGAGCTGACAAAATCCCAGCCTGAGAAGAATAAAAAGAGCAGAACAATAGATGCTCACCCTGGTTCTCTTCAGCTCCAACCAGCACAGGAACCTTTTGTTTCAGCAGCTGATGAGATACATAACAAGTTGTAGAGACACTGATTCACTCAAGCGCACTTAGTTTTGTTTTTGCTTACTCCTTCCTCCAAACCTCCAGCTTCTGCTGGTGTATCCATGGCTCACTCCGTATCAATCTCCATCAAACATTGATATAAACCACAAGAAGCCCCTGTCCCTGGTGGGCAGGGAAACATCTAACTGCAGTTCATAATTAATGTCCAACACTTAGTTAAGAAACAGCCAGTCTTAAGGGAAGCACAGATGAAGACATTTGTGCCTTGACATTTTTTTTGCATAGCACCAGTTTATTAGAAATCTTGGGTGTTCTCTGTACAGGTTTCTCAGCTCAGGCTGTACAGAGCACAGTGTCCCCACAGTCTTGCTGCCTTTCCACACTAGCCACAGGAAAAGAGAGACTGAAGCACCTGCAGTTCTTGTGCCTTAAGTTTACAGGTTGCTACCCCAAAGGACTGCACTACATGGAGGGAAGGGTGAATTTTGGAGGTGCCCCTTAGTGAACAGTTGAGGACACAGGTGCTGCTGGCAGGTCAATGTGTTGCTACACTAGAGACAGACTCAGAAAGAAGCGCAAGGATTTCTTTTCCCAAAGGAGAAGGAACTGTTAATAAAATGGAAATCCAAAGTTTTTCCAGCTGTGGAGGTGTATTGCCGAGAGTGGCCCCTGCAGAATAGCACAGAGGAGCGTGGGGACTCCTGGAACGAACCCAACTGCCATTGACTAAAGCAGGAGTGGGAAGAGGGCCTCAGGCTGGAAAAAAGGGGCTGCTCTGCACTTATGGGCAAGGATATGCAGGGAGTCCCTCCCCTCCCATGTCTGTGGCTGTGGTTTTGGCCTAACAAAAAGGGTAAGTTGCCCCTGATAAAGTTGTGATGGAAAACTAATCCTCTCCAACAATAGCCCAGTGCTAAGAAACATCCGTGGATGTGGGCAGGAGAGAACGCAAGGACCTCTTTTAAGGGCATTTGTTTCTCCATCAGTCTTTTGTGGCGTCTTTCCCTCTCACCCACCTCCTTGCCTGCTTGGTTATTCCAGCATTAGTTTGCACGGGCTGTTTGCAGAGACAGAACAACAACAGAGGTCTGCTTGGAAAGCCAGCAGAAACCTCTTAGCTCGAGACCAGAAATGTGCGGAATCCCCAAAGAACAAAAATGCTTGAACTTGCCTCCCCAAAAGTGTTGTATTCATTGACTTGCAGGCAGGGGGAACAGCCATAGTAATTTAACCTAGGGAAGAGTGCCAACAACTTATTTAATTGCGGAGTTTGTGCCAACAGCCCCACAATACAACTATTAATACAACTCTGCAGTACAACACTAATTCTACTAACCTTTTGCTGTTGCCTTTTAGTCAGGTCAGCGGCTGCATCCCTTCTGTGCTGACACTATTCAACAAACACTGGCAACTGCTTTTAAGCAAACTCCAAACGGAGCAGGGCAGGAGAGAGGGAAGAGGGACCATTGAGAAAATGAAGATTCCCCCCACGACCCCACCCCTCGCTGTCCAAATGTGTCACGTTTCTTTCTCCATTTCAAGCCCCTCTCTTGAAACCGAAAATGTGTCTTGCCGTGTATTTGCCCCTGGAAAACAGCCAGATCTTTGGTCTGGATTCCATCAGCTCATTTCCCAGTTTCTGTGAGACTGCATTTGAGAAATGTGGGTCTCTCTCAGTCCACTGGCAAGACTGGTCATCTATCAATGTATGAAAACTTGAGGTCTGACACTGGGGACCAATCCACTTTACTAAATGCATTTACTGGTGCATTTGCAGGCTCACTCCTGCTTCACTCTTCACCCATCCCCACATTTGGGGTTTTATACTTACATCTCGTGACTGTATCAGAACTATAAATTCCAACCACCTGGCAGCAGATTTCTTTATTACACTCATAAACAGCATTAAAGGGGTTGTAGCTTTTATCTTTATCCTGCTGCCACTACCATGATAGAGAAAATAAACAGTGCTCACAAGCTCAAGAGAAAACCAAGGTAAAAACTTCCATATGGCTACAGCGGATGCTCCTTCTCGGGGAGTCAGTTCTCCACAGGTACTGGGAAATTTTCGGACCCTGCTGATCCTACAGACCAACTCCCTGAAGACTTCAGCTCACAAATGGTACCTCTGCATGTCATGTTTAGAAAACGCTGATAACAGCGGCTGATAAACCCCGGTATCTCTGGGATCTCTGCTGGCCAGGGTTGAAAACATCGGAGCGGCGGATGCGGCCGGGCCAGAGCTGCTTACGGCATCGCTGCAGAATGTGTGACCGAACCCCGCTACAACACCGAGCATTTGTCAGCCAAACTCCTCATTCAGCCGTGCCTCGGAAAATCCCCATTCTCGATGGAGAATGGGCAATGGCTTTCGGGCTGGCAGATTATCTGGTGAGTCTGTGGGAACTGCAAAACGCTGCACCTGCCTGAAACATGGCACCAGCTCAGCACAAGACGTTTCCAGAGGGGAAGGTTAATATATGGGAGGAATGCACATAAATCCTGTTATTTCTTAATGGGATTTGGGAGCTTATTTCTCACCCTGTGCTTTGAAATGTATCCCACAGCCTATTCTATTAATGAATTTAAGCACAGTGATTTTCTTATCAGCAGGAATCATTCTTCACTGGGGTTTGATTTTTTTTTGGTGACATTTTTTAATGCAAGTGTGAAAAATTAATATTATGCTTGAATACCAGTTAGGATGTTAACAAGCTGTGTCCTGGATAAGCTGCTCTCATTCTGCTCCTGTTGTTCTTTTCCTAATTTCAGTTGACCAAGAAACCTGGAATCATTTATTTGTTGGGGGGTTTTTTGAGATTTAGGCAGTGGCTGCTTAAAAATGGAAATACAAGAACTCTATTTCCAGTTCAGCCGCGAGAATGAGTGGACACAAACTTTCTCTCACTTGAAACAAACAACATTTGGAAAGCTTTTTTCCACCTCTCAGGTGTACTCAGTTGGTACTGACGGGTGCCAACATCTCTCAGGGTTTCCTGGCATGGCTTTGGATGCTCTCTCTGCTGCCACTGGATTCATTCTAGGCTTTGGAAGTACACAAATGAGTGACAGAAGTCTTCTGCCTTAGCAGTCTATTTTCAAAGGCCTCTGCACATTGTTCCTTTGACTACCAGTGTTTGTTGGAAAGCAAATTACAGTTCACCTCAGTTTCACTTTCAAAGATCCCTCCTGATTCTGACTGGGTCACAGAGTATCCCGAGCTGGAAGGGATCCATGAGGATCATGAAGTCCAACTGCTGGCTCTGCACAGGACCAATCCAAGAATCCCACCATGTGCCTGAAAGCATTTTCCAAGCACTCCTTATGCTCTGGCAGGATTGGGGGCCATGACCACTGCTCTGGGAAGCCTGTTCAGTGCCTGACCACCCTCTGGCTGAAGAATCTTTTCCTAATATTCAGCCTAAACACCTTCTGACACAGCCCCAGCTGTTCCCTTGGGTCTTGTCACTGGTCAAATACTTCCCGTGCAATAGACCCATGCTGGATTCATGCTCCACAATTTTGAGCTTCATCAGAAGTTCCTGAAGGCAAACACCAATGAAATTTGAGATGAGATTAGCTCAGCTCCAGCTCTATTGTTGATGATGGGTTTTCTTTCTATGCCTTGGGCTCCCAAGGCGTGTGGGAAATGTTGAAAATAGTGGACCCTTTCACAAGCAAACACCTATTTTGTACAAACACTGAGTTAAACAGTGCATTCCCTGGGTCTCATTTCAGGATCAGTGCAAACCTCAGCTCTGGCTATATCTGCTAGAGCCAAGTGAACAAAGATATGTGGCATTTTTCTGTCTAATCCTTCATGTAAGCTAAAGCCAGGGCAGGATTTACGAAGGTTTCATTTCTTGACCCTAAGGATTACACGTTGTGTTTAATCACGCAGGATTCCTCTCTGTCCTGAGAAGCAAATATTTCTTCTCTTATACCTTTCTGTGACTTTGAAGGATATGACACTCCATAACTCACGTGGCTGCCGTGAGGGGTGGAGACCTGACCTTTCAGAGCAGCTGCCTCTGGGGATTTGGGCCAAAACTTTACAGCTTGGGCTGACCTCTGCTAAGGAGGAAATTCTAAAGCATGACTGGTCAACTGGACACCCACAGCTGACAGATGCCATCCTCAACCCTTCTCAGCAGAGAGACAACTTTTTTCATCATTTCCTTCCACAGGCACATTTATAACAGAGTTGTCTGTGCCTCTTGGGATTCACAGCTTGGGACAAGCAAGGTATTCCCTGTATCCAGGCTCCCTGTGATGCATCACAGCACAGCTGGCACTGCCCCCTCAGCAGTCTGAAGAGCTGCCCCTGACCCTGCCGGAGCAGCAGCAGTGCCCACCAGGCCCTGCTCACGTCAGGCACACTGGGTTTGCCTGCGGTTGCTAATTCAGTGCTGTGCAAGTGAACAGAAGTCTTTTTGTGCTGGAGATCGCTCGGCAGCCCAATGGAGGGGCTGACAATAGAAGCCTTTTCATCCAGCAACTCCCTCTCTTTAAGAAAAGGTAGGCGATCCTGTCCCTTGTGCTGGCATCAGCAGTCTTTGGAGAGCCCCTAATGCGAGCCCTGAGAAAGCAGGCAGAGTGGTAAGGGACTGCCTCGTGCTTCCTGAAACAATTACAGGGGCAGTTACCAGTCTGCAGCATCCAGATTTCCCTGATATCTGGGATCAGGAATCTGCTTTGTGCACTGCTGCAGTCCTGCTACAAGAGTCAGATGCGCTGGCAGATGATTTTGCACCATTACCATCACCAGCCCACTTGCAGAATATTGGAAGATAAAGGGGGAGAAGGGGTGGTTTTTTTTTAAACATTAGCAACACAGGCCCCAAGCTATTCTTCAGCAGCAAGGGGAAAAATAAAGTCCTTATAGACAAGAATAAGGGTGGAAATGTCCACAAAAAAAATAAATTTTTTAAAAAATCACAGAAGATATCACCGTGCCTCTGGCTCAGTTTCATGTCCTAATGCCCAGGTCAACAAGTCTCTCATGACTCTGCCAGCTTCAGAGAAGCCTCCCTAATGTGAGTGCTGGCCATGGGTTTTGTGCCTGCAGCCCTACAAAAAGGGCAACAGTTCCTAAACTGCCACTTGTCACACCAAGGGATACAGGGAACAGATGCAAAGAAACTTTGCCTGTCAGAGCATAAGATAATTTTATTTTGTTTATAGGGACTCTGGGCATTCAAGCAGGGAAAGCTCCTGGTACTGGGATTCCGAGTGTTTGGATCAGAGACAGGGATAAGTGTCTGTGGACCAGCTGGGTACAGAATGGCCTTTGGAGTTTTGTTTTGCCAAGCATGGTGGAACAATTCTCATTGCACGTCACTAAGTGCTCTATGAGCTCTCTCAGCCAAAAATACCAGAGAGGTAGCACAGGCAGGGGAGCCTTGTGAAGGCAGCCGGGCCCAGCTCCTGCAAGCACTGACTGCTGCTCACTGCATCAGAGTTTGGATCAGGCTCCGGACAAGGTTTAAACACCTTACAAGAATTGCAGATTATTTCTCAGGCTCTGTCCCAAACTATTCCCATTATTATTAAACTTTTATTGCTTCCTCCATCCCTGCTGAGAGGTAAATCCCAGAGTTTGTGTCATGCTTTTGGCATGAGCTCCCCACAAACGACCTGCCCTTTTGAGTGAAGGGAACCCGTGAACTCCAGCACAGCATGGGAAAAGTGTTCCCACACAGCCACTATCCAAGGGAGAAGGCTTTGGATGCTTTAATTCCTAGGCAAGAGAAACAACTCCTTTGTTACTATCGTCAACACGGAGCTCAAAATAAAAGGGCATTTCAGAGGCCTGCAGCAGCCAGAACTATTCCAAAGGTTCGTGTAGCGAGGAGAAACACACCACTGAAATCCCTCTCCTGGCTCCAAAATGGCTGAGATTGATTAACATTAATTACCTTAGGTTAAAAATTCTTAGAGAAAATTGAGAGGGAATGAACCCTTCTGCTACCAGTTTGCCTTTACTGCCTAGAACAGTCAGGGCTTTCATTTTTACATTTTTGATCTTACAGCTAAGGGTGAGCCAAGGAAGTAATTTGGAAATAGAAATCTAGGTTTATTTCTGGGTATTATCATGATTTTGAGGCCACAGGATATTGGATTCTAATTAAACATTTGGAATCACCTGCAATGACTTTGGCATTTGTCATTGAAGTCCTATTTCCAGATGAAGAAACCCCTTGTTTAATGGAATTTCCACTGTGAGCAAATATCCTCAAATCTGAGCCAAAATAACAGGCTTCTAAATTACTAAACGGGTATAATAAAAAAATCAGAAATTCAACTGTAGGACCCAAGGTCTGGAAACAGAGGAGTGGAGGTCACTTCAGGGAATCTGAGTTCTACTCATTTTGAAGCGTTAGTGACACATTGAGGACACTGAGTTACTTTTTAAGCAGAAATGTGTTTAAACACTAAAAACAAAACAAGCAACTGTCACTTTTTTTTTTAGAAAGGGAAGTAATTAAAAACTTGAGAACCTTGCCAAAGGACTATTTGACAACATGTTTCATACCACAGAATCAATACAAAAGGGAAAATACATGGTGTTAGCTTGCCTCTTTTTGGGCACTGTCCCACTGTTACCCAGGCACATTCTGATGCTCCTTTAGATACTGAGTTTTGAACGCTTCCTTGAGGTGCAGCAGAAAAGGAACATGCAACTGACTACCTTTTGCCCATCCTTCCATTCCTTTCCTGCTGGTACAACAAAAACAGATGCTGAGAGGATTCCACAAAGCTTTATTCTGAGGCTTCCCTCAGGGAAAAATGTGAGTCAGATACAACAAGCTTATGGTCTGCTCTCACCTCCAGCAAAAGAAACGATGAATTTCTGCCTGATGAAGTCCTGCCTTGAGCACTTGGAATCAGCTGCCATGAAACTGTTTCAGTATAGCGCTGTCTTTCCACAGGGGAAAAAAGAGCAGCATTAGCATAAAGAATCTGCGTGTTTTAGCTACGCAAATTCACGTTATCTGCACACCCAACATTTCTGACAGGCTGAGTTAGGCTGGGCTGCACGATGTGCCGAGCACCGTGGCTGAGTCAGCAAAGCTTTACTACTGTTTTTAACTGGAATTTCGCCCATCTGTGCACTCAGCCACCTCTCCCCTTCCAAATCAGCCTGTCCTGCTGCACAGAGAGCAGCAATAGGTCTGTACAGCAAAGGGAATCTGACTGAAAGGCAGCGAATTCTTATTTGCTCTTATTTTGAAGGCAATACTAAAAAAATACACTAAAAGGATACTAAAGCTCTGGTAGCTGGCTCTCTAAGCCAGCACTTTGTACCAGCTGAGAATACAGGGCTGCTTTTTGCACTTCCAACTGTTGCTTCCCTCACTTTTGGGTAAATTCTTGGCATGTTATTGGTGGAGAAACATCTCTTTGCCCAGGGCTGCCCAGGGCTGCCCAGGGCTGTGAGAAGCAGTTTTTGTGCATGTGGGTCTTTTGTAAATTCACTCCTCTTGGTTTTGAACTTCCATTACAGCCTTTGGTCTGAAGCTGAGACACACCAGTACTCTGGGCCCCCAGCAGTTGCTGATGGCTAGAAAGAGCTATTGTATTCACACAGATCTGTTACCTCTCATCTCTCTGCTATTCCACAACACTACATCAGTGTTACTTTGTCACATTGCAAGCTGTCATGGGCACCAGCTTAGATATTTGCTGCAATGTCCACTTTTATTTACTCTGAGGCCATTTAACACCACTCTGTCAGTGCAAACAGACAGGTAAGCGGACATAAATACAATTATTTGCCAACAGAACAGGGAGCCAAATCAGAAATAAAATTTTCTAATTATGAAAAATCAGAAATTAAAAACTGACATCCACATTTTCTGGTATTTCTATGTAGTATTATTTAGAATTGTTGTTGGATCCTTCCCAGTGCATGCCTGCATTTTTAATGGTCCCTTTCAACCCAAAACTTTCAATAATTCTCCAAGCACTCTTGTACAGAATTAAACCTGTAACATAATTCATCATTTCCCCACAGTTCCTCATTACTTCACAGTACAATCAGGCGGGGAATACTGAATTAGCTAAATGACTAATATGCAATTAATTCTGAAGAGCACATAGTGAATTGAAGCACAAGAGGAATTTCTCAGTTGAAACTGGAAACCAGGAAACGGGAGCTGCCTGAATTCCAGAAAGCAGAGCTTTCACATGCAGCCATTCTCCAACTCTGCATCACCCATGCATGAGCAAAACACTGAGATGCTGACACCGATTGCACAAACCAAGGAGAAAAAAGGAAAACCCAACTAAAAATAAAACCCTGCACATTTTTGCGGTGGTGTTTCAGGAACGGCAGGCACAAGTCATACAGCTCCCAGTGGCACTATGCACACTCCAGGCATGTTTGACATTAAGGGGCCTGGTTGTTGTGGAAACCAAATCCCATAGATTAATTAATGTTCAGCAGCCAGAGCCATCTCCCATCCTCTCTGTCTCCCTGCCCCCAATTAAAAAAAAAAAAAAAAAAGAAAAAAGGAAAAAAAAAAAGGGGAGGGGGTGTGATTTTTACATCACAGAAGAATGCCAAAGCAAAAAGAAACTCTTTCCTCACAACTGCAGAACACTGCCAGGAACAGTGAACAGCCTGTGTTAGTCCCAAATGTTTAATAAAGAGAAATTACAACACCATTTCAGTGAGGCTACTTTTGCTGTCTGTGGCTATGCCAAACTGTCTCCAAGGTCCTGCAAGAAAGATGATTGTGTGAAATTTCTAAAACCCTTTTATGAGTAAAGGATTTTTATGGGAATCCACCTTTTTTTTACTTTCAACAAGTAAAGGCACTAATCACAACTCATTTACTTCAGTGACTGACAGTCTTCATGTGAATGTGTTTGCACAGGGAATTGCAACGAGATTTGGAAACGCAAAGGATTTGAACAACGTTGATTCTGAGTATCAGCATTTTCTTTTAGCTGCTGCTGGTTCTGATCCACGGAATTCCCCACATACATCCCGGTTTGCAGGAGGGAGTAAGATCGGACATATGTCCCTCTGTGCACCCGGTGGCTCGACATACACACTATAAACACACAGAATGCACCAGACTGATAACACGGGACAAATAGGATCTGGACCCACTAGAGGTACAATTTCAGAATTACCTATATCCTATTTTCAGAGGAGTTTTAGGGCCATAGGTCAAACCTATTTTAGATATTCATAGAATTAAGGTGATGCTTTTGAAAATCCATTGTCTTCGGCACCTGCATCTTGAGGTACCTGGGTACTTGTATCAGGTTCTAATGAGAATGAGGAATTCCCTCTCCTATTTTTCCCCCTCAAAATATCCTTGTGAGCTATGCTACCTGTTGCCTGTTGAGAATACCCAATCATTAAATAATAAAATTCCTGAAGGAGCACCATACTTAACAGGTATTTAGTAAGCAGAGAGTACACAGGGTGAGCAAACCACTAACACAGCACAATACACACACTTAGCAAACAGGTGCAAGTATTTACTGCACTGTTCCACACACTCACTTCTCATTAGCCAACATTCCACGGCGTGACTGAGAGCACTCGCTTTGTTCTCACCTGAGGAACGCTGGGGATGGATTACGGGCCACGCTCAGATATGCCACGACTTCATGACACGAGATCACTTCATGAGAGTCCCCTACTCCCCCTCCCATTCATAGCAGTGAAATAAATACAGCCAGTTTCTGCAAGCCGCGATACTTCCTGTGGGACCGAACCTGCACTTGGATAGTTAAACAATGCCGAGAGCTCTCCTGTGTTTCTCAAATACGCAGCTCCTGAACAAACCCGCTGACTCCAACAGGTGCTCAGCACTTAAAACCCAAGCCAAACACAACGTCAGTTATAACATTTCAGCGTTACTTCTACAGCTCTCGCCCTTTGAGTCGGGCACCACTCCCACGGTGCTGGCATGGCATAGAAAATGAGAAAAGTACCTTTGAGATGATTAACGGCTCTCCGTGCTCCAGCCCGCCCTTCAGCGTGAATCCCCATGGAGCACCTCCGTGCAGCAGTGCCTCCAGGTAGATGTATCTTCCCTTGTGGGTGATGCTGCACTCTGAAGGTGATATGCTCGCGTTAATGTTGTCTAACATCCTCATCTGTCCTAATCACATACTCAGGCAAACACAAAACCCGCGCAGGCAGTCACAGAGCGACCAGGTTGGAAATCAAAGTCCCCAGAAGCCCACCACAAGTCATCCCTGAACATGAGAAACAAGAAGAGCCTGAGGTGGAAAGTTCTTCTTCAGAGCCAGAGTCGATGGGTTAAAAACAGCCCCATCAACATTTCACCACGCTGCTTCTCCGTCAGGATTTTAGTGGCGTTTCAGCACTGAGCACTCCCCGTTCCCAGGTACTCTGGGCATGAGAGCTCGGTAAAGATTTCTCTTCCGGTCTTTGCAGATCAAAACTCAGCTTTTAAAGATGGGGCCAAAGAAAGAGGGGGGAAAAAAAAAAAAGAAGAAGAAGAAGAAAAGAAAAAGTTTATGGATTTAAAAGCCCCTGGCCAGCAAATTGCCAAAATCCAAACGAATGCTTCATTTGTGATTGATTATCAGTCTTTTCTTCCTTTCTGCATGCGATTTACCATTACAATGGCCTTTTTGCCTCAGCCCACTGCACTAAAAGAATGGAAGCGTCTTCTCCCTCTCAGCTCTCAGTTACTCTGTTCGCTTACTTCACAATTTTCTGACTTGTCAAAAAAAAAAAAAAAAGCTGGGGGAGGAGGAGAGAGAAAGTCCATTCCTAAAACCCTTTAGAGGAGTTTAAAATGTGAAATAACTTCATACTTATTGGATTAAAAAGTGAGAAAAAAAAAAAGCTATTGGGAAGACTGGAGAAGCAGGTGAAATGAATCCTCTGGGAAAAAAGGTTAAGGCGATAACTGAACTCTTTTCATTTTCGGTGCTCTCCCCGATGAGAGCTGCCAGAGCTGCAGCAGCTACTGCTGCTCTGAGGGAGGGTGAGGAAGTGAGGGGGAGAAAGAGAGGGAGATGGATTAAGGCGAGTACGGCAGCGCTGCCCAATTGTGCACATCAAGCATGCAATTATAAAATGCACTGTGCAAAAGCTGGGGCTCACCCTTTTATTATGCCCCCGGAAACCACCATCTTTCTATTGTCCTTGCCAAGGAATTGTAACAATCCAAACTGCCAGTTGCTGAAAACACAATGGATCTGTTCCAAATCAGCTCAGTGGAGCACTGCTAATAATTCTGCTCTCATAAAGCCCTTTTCCTCTGCATGGAGCCTACCAGCTTCCCTGGACATATTTCTTTCCCCCATTTACATTGTCAGAAAAGGCCAATGCTTTCCAAATACATGGAATAAGAAATAACACCAAAAACTCGGGATACTTTTATTAATGTAGGCAATTGCCCGCTGCAGAACATGTGGATGTGGGTGCATCTGCTCTTCTTATGTAGGCTTAGGGACTTGGCTCATCACTTAACATATATGACAGCATGTGTCACTGAAGGTGTGCAAAACCTTTCCTGATTTTAATTGGATCTCATATGGGACAATAGAGAGAGGAGACCAGAGCCCACTGCCCTTTCTGTTGGCATAGCTGAGGAAACACAAAGTAGTGTCTCTGCCTCTAAGACACCCCCAGCTTTTGATCTTACAGTGCCTGAAATGTGCATTATTCTCCTTCAGGTTTTGCAAGCTCTCAGGGTGTTGTGTTAACAAAACCTTAAGGAATTGTGGGGGAAAAGCTTTGGAGCTGGGACTCTAAACCCAGGAATCCGTGCATTTGTCCATGCCACCCCATTCCCGTTAAGATGTTACAGGTTCCCAGAGGCTTCTATTTGCCCCATGTGTCCCAGGTCTCATTCCCAACAGCCATGGAGAGAAATGCAGAAAAGAGGCCCCTCGCTTTATTTTTCATGGTAGATGATTCCTCAATCCTTGCTCATACTGAGCTTTGCCCCCTCAGCTTCCCTCCCAGGGGCTGAGTTTTCATTAGCCTCACATCCTGGTCAGGCTCAGGGCTTGCTATTATCCAGAACTCACCCTTTAGCCCGACTCAAATCAGATTTCTGAGGTTTTACACTCCTAATGTTTCAGTGTAAAAACCCTCACTCCAAGCCACCACAAAGAGCAATTCATCTCCATCCTCTGCACAGCCCTTCCAGGGACAGGCGAAGGCTCCGGGAGCTCTCTCGGGGCCGTGCCTGCTGCTATCCACAGCCAGCAGGACTAGCTAAGGCTGTGTAAGGACACAGCGGCCTGTTAACAACTTGAGGTAGTTCTTTGGATTACATCCATCTCCCATACACAGCGTTTGTCACCACACCTGTCTGTGGACACCGGATTTCCAGTGAGAGCTCTATTTCTCACGGTGCCTGCTGCACCTGATGATTCAAGTTATCAACATATTTCTGAGAGGCAGTTTTACTTCTCCTCCAGAACCGTGGTTCATTTCAAGTGCTGAACCCAACAGCATTTTTGCCAAAAACTCCATCAAATTTGTCACCATGGCAAGCACAGAATTTTCTCCTCTTACCACCTCCAGATTTGCTATTTTTCCATCCTGTTTATCCAGCTCTAAAAAGGTCACATACATGTGCTTCCATGTATTGGAGACTCACAACCAGCTAAGGAAAAAGGTCTGATCAATCACCCAAAAAGGGCTGCCAAATCCTGTGCTACTTCCTCAGCGGTCTCTTATTCCACACAGGAGTTCCTCTCAGGACAGAGCTGAGATACTCTTTGCTGGGATGCAACAAAAGAGACCCGGGCTCAGAAAGCGCTTTCCACCCAGAATAATATATTTGAAGTTTTGCACAGTTTCAGGGTAAGAGAAAATAAATTTGGAACAGTCATGTCAGAACCCTTTCCCTCATCGAGCACTGCACTGCCAAAGCAGGAAAAATTACCACTGATTTCACTTTTCAGAGTTCACAATCAAACCCTGTATTTATCATCAGTCGAGGCAGCTGGCAACTGCTCTGTCTTTATCCCTAAACTCCTTCAAATATTCCAGGTTCCTTTTGCAAATGAAGTTCATCAGGGCAACGCTGCCCCCGTGTGGTGAAACCAGAAATCGTCACAGTTTAACCCGATCGATTTAAATGCACACATTTCCTTAGTAGGCATTTACTATATGCTTTTCCCTTTCAAAAACGAAGCAGAATCTTTCCTGAGTATTCAGAGTGGCGTTACTGATCAATTAGGTCAGATTAAAGGTAAACCTAGAAATCAATGACGGGAAATTCAGCTCCTAAATTTTGTACACCTCAGTAACACAACAGTAACCCTGTAAGTGCCCTTTTAGGCAGGAGAATTAAACACCAGGTTTAGTTTAAATCTACCTGCTGCTTAGTTCTGTCCTGTAAGTTCAGAGGAAGCAGATTCACAATTTGTCTCTAAAGAGAAGTTTTGTGAAATAATGTGGGCCCTCCTACCTTTCACAGAGACCCAACAGGCGACTTGCTGATGGCCATACAGAAAGCATGGAAAGGCTGAAAAAGGAAAGAAGTGCTTCTTTTCCCTTGATCCCTGGTTTTATCACCGAAGAACTTTTCTTCTTCTTCCAGACAGGGCTCTGTGTAAGCTGAGGAGCGTCAGGAATTTTAAATAATAGACATCCTTCAGGCACCAGTGGGCCCAGCTTCTTCCTCTCCCCAGGAGTCCTGAAGCCATTCACCTAAATCTGCAGTAGGATGGAACAAAACACAAATGTCAAAAGACACAGCTCTCCTGGATCAGCTCAGGGCCCCTTCAGGAATTAATCGTTCCCTCTTGGGGTAGCAATTCCACTGAAGGTTTATGATATAAAAAAAATCAGGAACAAATAAATAAAAAATATGGTTTTCCTATACTTACCCCAGTCAGCTTGGGCTGACTGTAACATATCCATCTCCTCAGCTCTGGGAAATGTCAGTCTGGCATCTAAAAGAAGAAATAACAGGAAGGAACACATGTTGAGGCTCTGCATGGCATCAAAGGGATTGCAATCATCAGCTAATGCTCAAAAAGTGTTTCTAGAGAAAAATTCCTGGGGCTACACAGGGAACCTCCACTCAGATTCCCTGTTGGATTTGAGTTCATCTTCCTTCCAAACCACAGAATAGGCTTGTTTTTCTGGATAGGCCTGAGGTAAAAATGTGAAAAATCAGACAGAGAAAGGGGAAAAGAGATCTGAGAGGGAAAGGGAAGAACACAGCTGAGAAACAGAAGTAACCTGTGAAATCAATGAACCCACATCCTTTTGGTGTTGGAAAAGGCACTTGTCTTTGAAGTCCGAAAAGAAAGAATTTTCTTTGGAGAACATGAAAGAGACTCACCATTTAATATTGCTTCCAGCACAGAACTGCTCTGGGTTGCTCGGTTCCTCAAAGCAAACTGAAAAGCAACAAGCCAAGGTGAGGAATGGCTCCGTCCCTCTAAGGAGAGCACGAGTGCTGCCACAACTGAAGGACGTGAATCCAGGGCATTTGAACTCAGAACTGCAGGTTTTCCCTCTGCATCCGAATTTTCATCTATCTGATGTCACCACTCTGCTGGAAACAGAGTTTGAATCAGGAACCAGAAATCAAAAAAAGAGTCATCAAAGTGCAACATCACAACCTCACAATGTTCCCACTCCTAGTAAGACACTACTAAACAGTTCAAGCAACTACTAGAGCCTTTAACCAACTCTGAAGTGGTTTGTGGGTATGGACCAGGTATTTGAGCAGAGTCTCTGCTGCCATAAATCATCCCAATCCCTTCCTCTGAAGTTCCATCCCCCCTGCACAGCTCACCGTCTTCTCTCTGGGAGGAGCAGATCATTTTAAACACAAGCAGTTTATATTTGCATCTTGCTACCTTCTCAGAGGTATTCCCAAATAGGAGGAAAGTTACCCGGGAATTTGATCTTAAGAGAGTTATTCTGTCCCCAGAAAACTGCTGCTTCAGGAATGACAGAGGCTGCTGAGTGCTCCAGACCGGGACTGCCAAGAGACAAGGGACAACAAAAGGCACCTGCAGCCAGAACAGGTGGTGCTCTGCAAAATGCACCTTGCCAGGATCCCGATGGGGAAAAGATATCAAGTTTCCCGCTGAAGCCAGGCTTTGAATGACATTTGGGGGAGAAATCAAACCCTGGATGCGGCGGCGTTTATTGGCTCTCCCTCATGCACATGATCGGCTCCAGAGGGAGGAGTTTGTTCCCAAGGCTACCGAGTCAGGCAAAGGGGCCGGAGTAAAGGGCAGGTGGCTCCCAGCAGGGCTTGGGAAGTTGGATTGCCAGCCCGCAGCACGGAAAAACCAGTAGCGAATGCGGGGTGGTGAGTGACCCCTTTCTTTCCCAGCCTCACAGCAAGGAGCAAAACCTCAGTGCACTATCCAAAACCCAGGAGAAGCAAAGCCCAGCACTGCCTGCCAGAGATAGGTCCTGGCCCCCTCCCAGGTGAGTTTTCATGCTTTGTTTTCACCTGAGACTGTTGGAGGACTAGATCTTGCTTCAGGATATTGTAGGATACTGTATTTACCTAAACACTCATTTGCCTCCTATCCCTGTGGATAAGAAAAATCTTTTAGCTTCTGTCTCTTCTGGGTGGTGCAATGAAAGTCCTTTCCTTGATCTGTTTTCCACTTGGGATTGCAGTGCACCAAGGAGAATGGGAACCTGAGGTTTGTCTTCAGTTGGATAATTCTTACTTTACTGCAGTGGTCCACGTAAAACCACTTTTGTCCTTTTGTGTGTCTTTCAGCACTAGGAGGATGGTTTTGTCTCTTGTAGATGAACATGATGTGGTACCCTTGAGGAATGGTTATGTGTTTTTCATCTTAGCCAGCTATTTAAATAAATCAACATACCTCTCTGTGTCTTGTGTTTTCTCAGACTTAATCTCTCCAGCTCTCTGAGGATTTTGTTTTGGGCCCAGTTCATACACCTGTTCCTGGAAACTTGCATCACTGTGGTCTTTTGGATAACCTAAAGAGAGCCTATTGACACCTGCGTGTTCCTTCCTGAAATCGAGATCCAAAATGGGACAGTCAGACATGTCATTTCCTTTGCTGAAGGGAAATAATTGCCTCTTGACTCTGCCCCCTCTCCCTCACCTTGAAAATGCCAGGGAACACAGGAACTTGTCCTCTCTGACGAGATTGGTGTAAAAATAAAAACATTCCAGTTTTTGTTACTGAACTGGATGTAGGGCAAGCTGCTTTTGAATCTTTTGCTTTTGACCCTCGGGGCTTTTCTCTGGCGGGAGGAAGTCCCCTCAGGCCGACTTCTGCCTTCAGTCAGCTCACGCTCACCCCTCCAAAACGTGCCACCTTACAGTCCAAATACCATATGGAAAATGATCCCCGCCCTTCCCTACCCCCGTGCGAGAGGATTTTTCTCTCCAGCCCCAAGCACGGCATCGCTGATCCACCTGGGCCCCCAGACCACAAAATGGCGCCCAGGCCGTGAGGGGGCAGCGGCCATGTTGGGGCTGAGGGGCCCGGCGCCGCAACTCCCGGTGCAGCGAGCGGGTCTTGCAGGAGCAGCCGGCGGCTCGGGATGGCTCCTTCCCGAGGGGGAGCAGGCGAGAGGACCCCGGCAGCTCTCCCTCCCACGGGGTGGGTCGGCAGCAGCGACCTGCGGAGCTGGGAGCCCCGGCAGCGCGGTGTCACGGAGCGCTGAGGGCACGGAGCGGCCCTCGCTGCCCGCGGCGGGAAGCGGAGGGATGGCGGGAAAGGGACGGGTCATGGCGGCGCCTCGGAGCCCCGGGGCCTGCCGTGGAAGAAAGGGTGAGGGGCTTTTCTCCTCGCCTTTCTGGCCCCTCAGGGTTGGGCTCTGGGACCAAGGGCTCCGCTTTTCTCCCTCATGTGCTCCCAGGAAGCACCCACGGGGTGGTTGTGTCAGCAGAGGGTTTCTTGAAGGGGTTAAGTTATCCGGGTGTGGAAGGTGCTGCTGGAGCTGCCTCTTGGCTTGCGGCGTGGTCACAAGTGCTCCAGAGGAACAGTCACACGGGAAAATTCAAATAACCTAAATAAGAAACCTGNCCGGGGCCTGCCGTGGAAGAAAGGCTGAGGGACTTTTCCCCTCGCCTTTCTGGCCCCTGAGGACCAGTCACACGGGAAAATCCAAATAACCTAAATAAGAAACCTATCGATACCATCTGGTTTAAAACTGCCACCGAGTAATAGATTTTTTTTCTCATTTTCTTCTCCTTTTTGTCTCTTTTCTCCTCCTTCTTTTCTCCTCCTTTCTCCTCTTCTTGTATATCTAATGTTTGAAAGTTTCTCCCACAGAAGGGCCGTTAATAAGTTTGAAAACTGATGGCAAACTGAGATTTGATTTACTGATTCACTCAGACTGATGGCTCAAACTAACACCACCCCCTCAGGAATGGAGCAAATAATCCATTACCTGATCAATTCCAATAAAATAAGGCAGTGTGAATTGGCTCAGGTTTCCTTCCTTCTGCACTCAAGGTTTTATATAACCAAACTCTCCTCGTATTCTACAATTTCTCTCACAAAGGTGGAGATGTGCAGAATAGGCTGCATGAAGTGAGTTGAAATTTGGGGCAGTTTCTTAAATTTAGATGAGTCTTTGTCAGTGCTGAATCTTTGACAGATTCACCAGCACTATTTTGAGCAGCCTCTTTTTTATTTAGGTCGTGTCATCAGTATTTTGATTGGTTTCATTTGGTTGTTTGTTTTTTCTCCTTTAGACCAGTGAGCTATGTGAGCAACAGGAAATCCATTTAAGCCTGACTGGCAGAGCAAACTGATGGGAATGCAGTTGGAAAGGGATGCCCTTCAGGATAGCAGGTATGTATCATGGAGAGTGTCTGTATGAGCTTTGAGAGGCACAGCAAGCTTCGTCAGGGAAAAGCTTCCCTCCAGGAATACAGCACTCTTGGTTTAGAAAACAACTCATTATTTAGTTGTAAAAACCAAAATCGACTCAAGTGTTACATCTGTGAGGATAAAACTCTATGGGAATCCTGTTCTTTAAATGATTTTATTTTTGTTTCTGAATTCAGACAAAAGAAGAAGGGGGAATTGTAACCAGTGTTTTCTTTTGGGAAGAGGATTGAGCAGCTCAGAAACGAGACATGACCAGGAGGTGGCAGCGCCGCCTCGTAAAGCTGACAGTGCCTGCAGCTTGGAAGTAGCATCCAAAGCCTGATGGAGAGAGATCATTAAGTCTGGGTTTTGATTATAGCGTAGAAATTGTTAAGAGTAACCTTAATTTGAGAGAAAGCTTGTGCTGCTCCTGCACTCCACTCTCTGCCCTGTTATTTTGGTTTCTCAGTGCTTTTGTTGAAATGAAGCACTTGTTGCACAGGCTGTGAAATGAAGAGAAAAGGGGAAAAAAACCAGAAACCCCACAAAACCACGCAATATAGAGGTGATATAACAAAATATCATGTGTTAGGCACGCTGAGAATGAGGAGGCTGGGGCTGCTTCTCCTTTGATGGTTCTTAGAGTTTTTCTAATTTCTCCACCTCAAACTTTCCGTAGAGAACAAGCAAGAACCCCAAATTCAGTGCAGCCACATCAAGTCTGTCACCTGGAATCCACAGTTTGTCAGCTCCATTCCGAGCCTGCAGAAACAAAGAGGATCTGTGAGAACAAGGTGTGTATGGATTTGCCCGTTAGCACTGGTGCCAGTGAAAATGAACGTGTGGAGATCTGAAATGTTCCAGAGACAGGAGGAAAGTCTTGTGACGAGGGATTTGGAGGCTGCTGAGCAAACAGTGTCAGATCTGGTGGGCTGTCTGCAGGAGAAGGAGAGAGCCTTTGGGGCTGCCAGCTGGGAAATGGGGGAGCTACATTCCCAGCTGGGCAGCAGGATGCAGGAGCTCCAGCATGTGAAGAGGGCTGCTTACACGAGATGGAGTCGGAGTGTGAGACGCTGAAACTGCGTGTGTTGGAGAAGGAAAGGATCGCTGAGATGTTCCAAAAGCAAATTGATAACATGACCCAGGTCCTGGGCCAGCATGATCGAACTGCTGGAGCAATGGAAATGGAGAAATCCCAGCTGAAAAAAGAAATAAATGGCTGGAAACTCAAAGCAGAAGAGCCTAAGGTGTGCAAACAATGCTGTATTTATGTCTCTATATGACAATAAGTGTTCTCTGGTTTTACATCTCTGCCTTAATGTGCTGATACTGTGGTTTTGGAGAAGGTCAGGCAATGCCCCTGGAATTCTAACAGCACTCAGTTAGTGGGCAGAGGAGGATAATATTATAACATTACCACAAAAAAGGAGTAATTGTCTGGTGAAAAGCAGCTGCCAAAAGGCTGGTGAGAGCTGGAATGACCTCAGTGAGGTGAATGTGCATGGCAGAACAGAACCAGAAATACAAAGTGTTACTGAGAAGCAGCAGACGGGCGGCACTCAGAATTCCAAACTGGGGACACTGGGTTTTTCTCAGACAAGAAATACAGGATGTGGTAGCCTCATGCAGGTCAGCATCTTCAGAAGAAAAATCAGATAGGGAATTTCATCCTCTCTTGTGAGAAGCCATTTGAGTGCACGTGGTGGGGGCTGCTACTAGAGGATGGAAATCATGTTCATATCCTACACCTGGTAAGGTTAATTATGCTTTAGAGCCCTCAGATCCAATTCTGCTGCACCCTCTTTGCCTGGATTAGCAATTTTCACACAAGTAATTGGTCTGTTTTACTCTGGTTTTCTTTCTTGCCCCAAACTGAGATTTTAAGTCGTGGTGTCCACACATCTTTGTGCTTATTTTATATAATTATGTGTATTACACATAATTGTTTTTTATGTAAGCAGAGTGCAAAGGATGAGAAGGAACCCAGAATACGAGAAATGGAGGCCAGGCTGAGCGAGCTGGAGCTGGAAAAGGTTCAGGAACTGAGAGGCTCCAGGCACTGAATGATGCAAAACTGGAAGAAGATGAGCTCCTGCAGGAACTCCAGGCTGGCCACAGGGAGCTAACTGGCCTTGCAGGTAGGGAGCCTCAGCTTAGCTCCCACAGCTGCTAATTTGGGCTCATGTTAAAAATAAAAGAGCAGCCTGCTGGCTGGATCCAAATCTGGCTGCTGGTGCAGCACGAGGTTCCTGCCAGCACAGGATGGTCAGATTGTTCCAGGGAGCTGTGTCGTGGCGTGGGATTCGGGCACCGAAGGGGGGGAACACAATCTCTGTGGACCACCTCACTATGAGCAAAAATATTTCAAACTGCCCGAGTCAGGAGATTAAAAAAAGCAGATCTAGTCAATCTCAGAACAGCCACTTGATCCTTTTTTTTCAAGAGTGGTGTGTAAGAGCAGTAGTGGATCCCATTAACCATCTGTGGTCAAATTACAGTGAAACTTTGTTTTGTTGTATATTTGCTGTAGTTTCCCTCAGGAGCTGCAGGACCCAGGCTACTCCTGAGTTTCTGCCTCAGGGAAGCTGCAGCACCTCGTGCCTGTGTCCCACCTGCGTTTTGCTGTCCAGCCACCTGCCCTGCACCCACCCAGCCCTGCCCCATGCCTCAGCATGGGAAACCAGCATGTCCCAAACACTGAAAATAACAGGGAGCTCCTACGTGGGAGAGCTTCTGCTCAGTGTGTCCAAGAGTGAATTCCTAACACCAAAGATGAAATGATTTTCTGTAGCTTCACATGTGCTGTGGCCTTTCAGATCTTTATGTTGGTGTGAAAAGCAAAGGGACAACTAAAAAATCCTATAGATTGTGCTAAGAGTTTATTTTACCTCTACCACCAGTAACATTTATAAACTACTAAATGTGAAGGTAGTGATCTGTAAGCAGTTTGGTTTTCACTTTTTTTTTGCTGTAAATCACATTTGACAATGAAAATAGATTTGTGCATAGTTCTGGATACATTTAATCATCTGCTTTATATTTGGATCCTTCTCCAAGCTGGCATTCATTGATTTTGATCAGTTTTATCCACATGACTTTTCTTCCCTTTGGTTTTGTACATCTATGTTTAGATTTAAATAAAATTCTAGTCTTGTTCTGATTTTTTGTGAAAGAAAACATCGACGCTAATCTCTTTTTAAAAAAAAAAAACCTCAAGTCTTTAGCTATTTTCTTGATAGATTTTGTATAAATCTCCAGAAGTGACCTCATGTATCTCCCAGGTATTTTCATTACTTTCAAATTTACATTACTGAAAATTCAGTATTTTACAATACTGAAATTTTTCATTAATTTCAAAATTACATTACTGAAAATCTGTAGGAGGCTACAAGTTAGTGCAGGCATTTTTCAGGAGTATTTTCTGGTTTACTTCCTGATGTGGTGGCAAACATTTACATCAGGGAACAAAGGGTAGTTACTTCTGTGCAATCCCTGCAGCATCAGGCACTCCCATTCTCTTTCCTTTGAGTTAATCAATTTATACTTCTGAAGATAAAGGAGGAGAAAGGACTGATTTTTAATTTAGTACCACAGTGAGGACCCAAGAGGTTGCAGGAGCACTTGAATCAAAGTCTACTTTAATCTTCTTCGTTCCTGCATCACCAGTTATTGTACAAAATGAAGCAGCTCCAGCACTTGAGACAGGCTCTGCCTGGATGATAGTCTGGTTTCCTAGCTGGAATGTGGGAAAGGAGGATTTGGTCTGACTCAGTATCACTTTGACTCATCATGAAGCTGAGGATTTGTTCCCCATCTAAGCCCTGCTGAAACCACTGTGTTGCCATTGTACCTTTTTTTTTTTTCCCAATGAAAATGGGTAGCAGAAAGTTTCCAACCAGTTCCATCCCCAGATGGAGCAAAGGTCAGTGGGAGCAGTGCTTTGAACATGGGAAATGCTGAAAAATCCAGCTTTGAGCAGTGAAAAATCCAGTTTTCACTGAAAGAAAGGGTTCTTTGAACCAGGCCTTTGCCTCAAGTGCTGAGCAGTAAAATGAGAATAATATGGCACTTCGTCTCCCAGATGGCTGTGGCCATAAAGGGGTTTGTACCTGCAGACAGCTCAACTGCTGCAGGAATGAGTGCCTGGAAAACGCCCCCAGGTGCTCCTGTGGCTCCCTTCAGTACTGTCTGTGCCCTCTGCAGCAATACCTGGGCTCAGGGGTTAAAAAGGACAAAACAAGAGTGAAGGGGGGAAAGTATGTGCATTTGGATGAGTGGAGGTAAGAACTGACAACAGAGCGCCTTTGTAAATACTTTCTAACTGAACTATTTAATTTCAGATGCTTTCCAAGATGGACATTTTGGAGGAAGAACCATTGCAGGATCTTAAGAGGATTCTTCAAGAATTAACAAGCTCAGGCATTGACATTCCCTCTGTGGATCTCAGCAGCAATGGTAGGAGAAAATGCCCTTCAAAAACCATGAGGAATGCAGTGTAAGAATAACAGATTTACTTCTGTTGTGTGCTGTGTACTTACAGTGCCCTCTGACACTGGGGTCTGGCTCTTGATGTGCTTCAGGAGCCCAGTGGGACATGTTTTTGAGAGAAGGTTGGGTTTACATGCAAGCTTGAGTTGATCTGGAAGCTTCCAAAGCTTCTGCTGTTTGTCAGGTTCCTCAGATGCTGTAGGTGGTAGGGAAGTGGAAGGTGACCACAACGTTTGCCTTTAGTGCTCGCTTTTAGTTTTGTTCAGAACTCCTTTCTTCTTGTCCTGCCATATGTCAGTATCCAAATGCAGGAAATTATTTTTTTTACCAAACACTTGATAATGACAGTGGTACATGAAGTTGAAAAATTCAATACAGCACAAATGCTGATGTTTCCAACCCAGAACATAAGGACACTTCATAAAGGAAAATATAATTCATGAACTTTGACTAGGATTAAATCAAAACTGCAGCTGGAGAGGCTGCTGCTGCAAGGATGGTGGAAAAGCACATTTTAGGACAGTGAGAAGTGCTGTCACTTGGCTGAGTAACCTGCTTCTCACAGCACTCATTTGAGGTTCAGTTTCTAAGGCTTTTTTAATACAGCCCCAGTCCTGAGCTTGTTTGTTTTGTTTTATTCATGATGCAAAGAGCTTCCTGGGAATTATACAAGAAAGCTGTCATGTTACTTTCATCCCTCTAAGAAAGAGCTCTGAAACATATTTATGTGGTTTGCTTTTAATTTCCATGTGTAATACCTGGAGACTCCATATGAGAGCTTCACATTCTCACTGTGGATGCTGGCTGGCATGGCCAAACCTTGGCATAATCCTTCCAGAATGCAGGTTTTGCCCTCATTTTGCTTTCAGGGATCCTGCCCGCTCACATCTTGCAGATCTTCACTCCCAAGATGTTCCCCTGCTCCTTACATCCCTTGGTAAGTTTTGACTGGCAGCATTGATGTCAAACTGGAACCTTACGGAGTATTACAAAGAATATCATCCCAATACAGTATTTTTTCTTGGAGTTTACTCAAATACCTCTTAGCAGGTGCTGTTACAAAGCCTCTATTGCCCTTGCTACAAAATCTGTGTCTTGTTGCAAAGCGGCCCCCTGGAGGTTGATACCAGCACACCCAAAATGGGTAACTTCCATGTTATTGTGTAATTAGCATGAATAGCATTGTCACATTTTTGGAGCCTAAATTTAGGCTCTTGAGTTATTTGGGTATTTGGATATGGCTGTGCTTTTGAGAGGAATCAACAAATGCTGTTGGTTTCCTTCCAAGTACTGGATGGTCAGTACCTTTTAAACTGTGGTGACATGAATTTTATAATCTAAACAGAAATAGGAGGATGTGGCTTTGAGAAGCAGAGTTGGAAGACATTAATCTTCACCACCTTTTCTCTTCTTACCCAGAGATGATCCATTCTGTGAAAATTGCCTGCAGACACTGATATTGTTCTCTATTTAGAATTTAAGCCACCGTGCTTCAGAGATAGGCTCTGTTTGTTGTGAGGAGTAACTACTCTGGGTACTCTTTTTGTACTTCTGAGCATTAAAGAAAATCTCCTGGGTAGTCACTGTCAGCTTTCTAGCAAACCAACTGCACCATCCAGGGATTTTCCCAGTATCCAAAACAGCTGCAAGTAGGGGTTTTTTTACACAGAAGACTTGAAGTGGTTGAGCAAGAAGAGTTTGTAATGGACAGGGAGTCTTGGGTTGGGAGCAGCCGTGATATTCCCTGTTTGGGAAGTAAACATGGAATAGAGAACAGAACAAAAGCCATTTTCATGTGCCAATGACTTCAGTAGAAACAAGCATGTTT
The DNA here is from genome assembly GCA_013397815.1 of Aleadryas rufinucha. NCBI lineage: Eukaryota > Metazoa > Chordata > Aves > Passeriformes > Aleadryas > Aleadryas rufinucha. The sequence goes on along the minus strand of VZTH01003810.1, from coordinate 18,711 downwards.
GGTAAGGAGGCTTTAGTCTCCTGCTTGCATGGGGATCCCTCCTCAGGTGTGTGCTCACTGCTCTTTGCTTGGACATCCCCTAGGAAACTCATCCATCTGCTCAGCAGCACCTCCTTACACATCCTCCCCCAAGCAAATCTCTCAGGAGGGCAGATACAGAGCAAGATCTCCAGTACACTGGCTCTTAGCTCCTCCACCTGATGGCCTTGCAGCTGGCCCTGCTGCCTCACCAGAGCACAGCCCAGCCTCAGGGAAGGTTGGCTCTCTGGAGGGATCGGCCTCAGCCCCACAAATAGGTACGTCCAGTCCCACTTCCTGATCCAAAGATCTTGGCTGGGTCTCTTCCCAGCCAGTGCCTTCACCCTGTCCCAGTTCTGTTCAAGCAGAAGGTTTATTCTGTGATAAATGAATTGTGAGTCAAGTGTAGCAGCTAATTAATGTATTATGCAGTGACAGGATAAATTCCACGCACCGCTAGTTTTAAGGCCTGGTCAATTGCTGTATTGAGGGTGAGAGACTGGAAGGATGCTCGACATCAATATTCACTATACAAATAACAAATATTTGTTATAGCTGTTGTGGTTCCTGGAACACATTTAGTGAAGTTCTGGGGTTTACTGAACGTGTTGGTGTAGATTTTATTTCCTCAGAACCTCAATCTCACGGGAATATTTAGATAATTTATAACGGCCTTTTTTATTGTTATTGATGATGGGGTTTTTTTCCCCTAGTTTCTCAGTCCAGGGAAACTAGTGAGCCCACACCCAAGAGCCTACAGAACAAGATGGAAAGCCTGCAAAACCTGGTGGAATCGTTACAGATGAAAAACCAAGGTGCCAGAATTTACCAAAAATGTTCCTGTTTTATTGAAAAAAACACACACTCTCCAGAAACTGTCCTTGGTCCCTGCCAAAGCACTACCTGTGCTTTTACTAGCAGTACCCACTTCTCTGTTATCCTGCTCCTGGGAGGGTGATGAGATTAACTCCACAATGCCCCTTAGCTCTAATAAGCTTCAAGATCCTTAACATGTCAAACATGGCAGCTGCTCAGAGGTGTCCTCGTGGGCTGTCATGGCCAATTACAGGAAATTTTTAACGAGCCGATGACGCTTTCACAGAAACTGCAAGATTTCCAAAACTGAGTTGCATGAGCTCCTGGGATGGCAGGGTGCCAGATGAGATGGGATTTCTTTTCTCTGCACTTTTTTTAATTGCGTATTCCAGTTTCTTCCCCTTTGCCCCTTGAAGTCTCATGGCACAGATTTGGGGAATTATTATTTCCCCTCATCACACAGTGCATTTGTGTCAGGGGCGTACCAGTGACCTGATGTAGGTAAAACTAATCAAGTTATTTATATAAATAAGTCAAAGGTAAGTGTTCTCATTTTTTAGTCTTTACCACCATTAATATCCTCAGTGTTTTTTCTATGTTCACATAAAGAATTGCAAACTAAAGCTGCACTTGTAAGGGCTTGGTAGGCACAGCGCAACTTTTTATGGGAGGGCTTTATGAAGCTTCAGGTGTCTGCACCTGAGGCCTCAAGGTTTTGAACATAAGGTGGTGTTCAGCTAATCTGTTCTTCTGCTATTTTCAGCCACGTCACCAATGATCAGCACTCAGGAGGTGAAGACAAAGAAATCCAAGGAAAAGGAGAGGAAGCTGTCCAAGTGAAGGCGCTGTATGCGTTAGTGATCGTTTTCATGTAGGTACATTGTGTTTAAAATATGTTATGTTTTTAAACATTCATAATAAAAACCCTTACAATTTTTTAACTCTTGTTTATAGCTCTTATTTTAAATGAGCAGGAAGTACAGAGGAGTAGAAAGGGACCTTAAAAATCATCCAGTCCCACCCCCTGCCAGGGGCAGGGACACTTTCCACTAGCCCAGGTTGCTCCAAGCCCTGTCCAACCTGGCCTTGGACACTCCCAGGGATGGGGCAGCCACAGCTTCTCTGGGCAACCTCTGCCAGGGCCTCCCCACCCTCACAGGGAAGAATTTCTCCCTATATCTAAGCTAAATTCTTCCTCTTTAAGTTTGAATTCCATATTGTACCATGATTCATTAAAGCAGAATGGGCTCATCAAACTTTAGTTCGAGTCTTGTGTGGGGAGAAGAAATTACTGAGTTACTCCTAAGCTGTTCTCAGTTATCGCCAAGAGTATTTTAATTCAAGGAATTTTTTTAGATTTTCTAATAATTTTTTCCACCGTTTCTGATAGTTTTTGCAACTGTATTGCAAGCTCAGTTGAAACATTAATGAAAGCATCTCCCCCTTCCTAGGAATCGGTTGCATTGAAAATGAAAGGATTGGTTCAGATGGCTCATGTATCACAATTTGGACTTGCCACACATACTGGACAAATCTACCCAAATTTTATTCAGAGGAGAGTTAGGTGTAGAGAATAAGAGTCCCCGGGAAAGGTCACTGGTGAGTGCACTCCCAGTTGTGTTCAAGGAGCAAAGCTAACAAGAATTTCAGAAGCTGCAGCCTTGTGCCAAGGGCAGGGAGCAGGTGGAGGGGTCAGAGAGCCAGAGGGAAGGGAGGGACATCTCCCAATCCAAAACAGCAGCTTAACATCCTTTTGCTGGAATCCAGCAGAGCTGGGGACAGGTCTGGGCTTTCCACCCCTGCCACCAGCAGCAGGCAAGGAACAGGCTCATAGACACACGAGCCTTAGAGCAAGCTAAATGCATCCTGGCCTCAGCAGCCCCCACAGCCCTTGTTATTCCATGTCATGCAGGTGGATGGCACAGGAGGACTGTTAGGCCAAGCTTGCCTACAGCAAGGACGCCACAGATAGCAGCCAACCCCCGAGAGAAAAAACCTAATACCAGGTTTATACATAAAGAGACTCCAAAGGGTAAGTTCAGCTCCCGGAGAGAATGTGGGATGGGCATGGGTTCTGTGAAACAAACAAGCTGCACTGAAGGTTTTTGTAGGAGCCTTTAAAATGGTTTCTGCCCAGTCCCCTCAGGCTGCTTGCACAGCTCACATCCATCCAGCTGCAGCATTCGTGCACCAAACTACTTCTCGAAAAGGAGTAGTTTGTGTTTCACCTAAAAGTAATCAAATTGTGTTATTTGTTAGAAGTTTATTGTCAGGGGTATGAGCAGGTGACCTTTAGAGGCAGCTCTGTGGTTGCAGGCTTTGCAAAGCTGTGAGTGAGACAGTTTGTTGTTTGCTTGGAGATCTCCTGAGCCACTGGCTGTTAGATCCACGCAGGAATGTCAACAATAAGTTGTTTCTCACATTTCACTTCACTGGTCTCACAGCCAGGACCTTGTATTAGACAGCTAACAGCCATCCCAGCAGCATCTTTTTTATGTAGCAAGGCAACTTTGCTTAAATCTACCTTCACCTTTGAGCAAATAGATTGTTCAATAATGAGAAAACACCCCTGTGGACTTGGAGACAATACTAATAGGTTCCTCCACAAAAACTGAAATCCAGGTTGCTTTCTTTCACCACACCCGAACCATTTAATTTACATAGCATAGGTCCTGCTGGGCAAGCAGTGATGTGAACAGCACAATAATTTAGAGGCTGTAGCAAAAGTTTGGTGGAGGTCTTTGTAGAAACTGCAGCTGATCATTCAGCAAGATGATACAATCATGAGGACTGTGAGTTGTCTGTGGGATCAAAGAGCAGGGTGTTTAATTAAAAAAATAAATTATTCTCAATTTGAAAGACTTCTGAGGGTTGGTCTGTTTGACATGTTCACCACTGCATTAGAGAATCTATTCTAGCATAGGTTAAGTAGCTTTCTGGTGAATAACTTAATCTAATAGCACAGTTAATCTCCTCAGACAAGCCTCAAACGTGTGTATAAATACGCTCAGGCGACAAGTGCTTTTTAAGTTGACAGTATCTCACTGTTTGAAGAGCTTGCATTAGAGGGGAAGAGGTTTGTAATCACCTTGAAATGAAATGTTTTGCTTTGACTTCAGGGATTTCTGATTTCTACTGCAGCTCTATATTAGGTATAGTGTCCAGTTTATTGTTAGAAAAGACAAGTGCAAAGAATGTGACTGAGGTTGTTTTATTTTATAAAAATCAAAATTCCAACCTGCCCAAGCAGTTGTTCCTTGGCCTTATAAGGTCTCTCTCCCTCTTCATCCTCCCCTCAATACCTTCCCAGGACTTCCTTGAGCTGTTTTGTGGCTAAGTCTGTAGGAGCAGGCAGCCCAACCCACTCTCACTGAACAGCAGGTATCAAAGTCCCAGTAAGAACATCTCCTACACTTGTTCTTCCCAGCAGCTCCAGTATTGTCCCACAAACTGGATGTCCATTAACCCACCAGATGCACGAGGTCAGCCTCTGAAGCTCATCTTCCAGTCTTTCACCAAATCCATTCTATTTCACTCATTCAGACTGCTCCACCACACAGGGCAGGAAGGAATTACCAGAGGCATTTAGATCAGTGAGATGCTTTTTGAGGTAAATTTTCCAAACCAAAGTGCAAATTTGTCTATTTGCAGATCTCCTACAAAACTCTGCTCTCCCAGACCAAGCTCGCTCTAAGGAAGGGCTATTTGCAGGCCCGAGCTTGGTTCAGCATTATGGAAAGAAAAGCTTGCTCAAGTGGCAGCACGTATTTGTACCCAAAAATATAAAAAGCAGGGAAGCAGAGCAGCTTTCTGCTTCTCTCATATAAAGATACCATCTGTCTGAAGCTGGAAGTATTCTACTTCATCTGGCTTACTAGAAGGCCACAACTTAAAATAAATTCAAGCTGAAAAGCCTAGTCTAAAAAAGTAATTACAAGTTTAAGCTAAGTATTTGCTAACAATACTCTGGTATTGTTCCTCAGTAGGCAGAATATGCCACCTGACTGTTCCAGCCAAAACCCTATTCCCTAGCCACCACAGCATTCCAGGTTTTTTTTAAAGCCTGCTCCCTCCCCAGCAAAGTAATTCATTAAGCTGAGATAGTCCTTTCTGACCTTTGCTCTCCCCTCAGCAGGAGAGGGGCTGCGTGCCAAGCCTTTCATTTGAACCGAGATGATTGCTGGACAGTAGGGGTTAGAGAATGAACTATTTTGGGGTTCCACCTTTTGTTACTCTCAAGAGTAGAGGGCTACTTCTCAGCAGTTCCTTAGCACTAAGATTTCAGGTCAGGTGGCTCACTTGGATCAAAGTTACCAAAATGAGTGAGGTCACTGGTCAGCTGGTAATGAACTGTCAACCTGAAAATGTTTATTGTTTACTTAATACATTACATAAATTAAAACACTTCGGTTCCTGTTACAGTGTTGGTAACCACACCTCCCAGTACGCTTCCCAAGCCCAAGCAGTCACTAGCAAGATGCATCCCATAGCCCCGCTCAAAGCAACACTAACTCAAGTCCAGGGTCCAGATCCACCTGGACAGGCAGGTGCTTGGAATGCTGCTCGTGCCTTCTTAGCCTACCTTGTGTCTCTTCAGCACGCACTCAAAGTTGATTTTGCAGGTTGCCAAAAGGTTTCCTAAAGGGGAGGGCAGAGATCTGCTGCTCACGTGGTTCAATGTGGGATTTCCAGAGCTCTGCACTTGAGAGGGTCTCCTAGGGAAGAAGGGGAGCCCCCCTACGGTTTAGGGGCTCGGTGATTCACCTAGGCAGGACTGCCATTAGGTCAGCAGCTTCCACCTTCCCGTTAATGGTATCCCCACCACTGATGAACAATTTGATCTTCGTGTTCAGTCACTAGGGTCCTGTTACTGCATTCTTCCCAACGTCTGACCTTCCCATTCTCCACCAAGATAAATTTCCACTCTACTCTGGTGTCCACGGGCAGGCTGATGGATTCGGACCAGAAGCCATCCTTGTCACACTTGAGGGGGACGTAGCTGTGCCACTGGCCCAGACACTCGTGGTCGCCCGTGACACCGATGAGCTGTGCGTCGGAGTGGGTGATGTAGTGCACACGGAAAGCCACGTGGATGTTCTGGAACATGGGGGGCACGGCTGCAACTCTCTTTGCTTTCGAGTCCCCATCACAGCAGTCTCCTTGTTCCCATTCCTTGCTGTCCGAGTCTTCCACGCTGCCGTCCTTGCCATCCTCCCCTTCGACCAGGTGCTCGGAAACTACTTCCCACTCTTCGTGCTCCAAGTCCCTACTCTCAGCTGGCTGACGCGGCTGCTCCTCACTTTTGTCCTTACAGTCATCGTCAGAGGCTCTTGCCAAGTTCATCACGCACCATCCATCACTTGCCTGTCCCACCTGGGCTCCCAGTTCGCCTGCCTGGCTGCCGGCCATATCACCTGGATGCTCCCCCGGGTCCGTGACACCCTGCTTCGGGATCAGCTGCTCCAGCTCCACAGGTTCGCCCGCAACCGCACCGCTCGGGACATGGTTAAGCTCTTCCCTTGAAACAGCCGCCAGATCCTCTCCTGGCTNCTGCGGGACCCCGCCGGGGCCGCCCCCCCGGCGCCGCTTTAAGCCGGGCTCCGGATCCGGGGAGGAGCCGCCCCGGGCCGGGCGGGGCTGGGCTGAGCCGCGCTGTGGTGGCGGTGGAAAGGCAGGTCGGAATAAACTCCCACAGTCGGGGCGGAGAAAGTTTCGAGTCTTCACGCACCCACATCCCTTTTCTGCCTTTTCTCGGAGTTGTTAGGGTTGAAAGGGACTTCTGGAGATCATCTTGTCCAAGCCCCCTGCCGAGGCAGGGTCACCCAGGGCAGTTTTAATTCTAGCGGTGCTGGTGGGTTTAGATCCTCCAACGGGGTTGTGCTGAGGGAGACTGACTTGCTGGTAATTTTAATGCTTGTACTGGTGAAAATCCCGTCCTGCTCTGCTATCTTTGAGAAGTGAGACGAATTCAGTACTGATTTTGTAACCTCTTCATCGTACTCTGATGACTACAAGTGGATTCCTTAACATGGCCCTGCCCTCCTGGCTTCTGTATTGTGCTCAGGAAGCTTTCTGGACT
>VZTH01003810.1:0-11640 GCA_013397815.1 Aleadryas rufinucha | reverse complement strand
CCGGCTCCCCGCCCGCCGCAGCATCCTCTGCAAGTGACATTTAGGGAGAACGGCAAACGGGTTAAGCTGAGCGCCGGTAAACGCCCGTCCTCGCAGGCCCGGGCAGCCCGAGACACCCCGAGCATCGCCTCCCCATCCCGGTACCTGTGGCCGCCGCGCTCCCCCGCCGGGGCCCCTCTCTGCCGGCCGCCGCCTCCTCGCCGCGCCCGTCGCTGCGGCCGTACCAGAGCCAGGCGACGATGGCGGCCAGCAGCCCCACGAGCAGCGNTTAGATCCTCCAACGGGGTTGTGCTGAGGGAGACTGACTTGCTGGTAATTTTAATGCTTGTACTGGTGAAAATCCCGTCCTGCTCTGCTATCTTTGAGAAGTGAGACGAATTCAGTACTGATTTTGTAACCTCTTCATCGTACTCTGATGACTACAAGTGGATTCCTTAACATGGCCCTGCCCTCCTGGCTTCTGTATTCAAGCCCGGAAGCTTTCTGGACTTCACTCTGAACCAGGACTTCAGAGTTCATTAGTGCAGAGGATATTTGATGATTATTTAAATTTATTTTCATTTTACTACTCTTGAAGTGATGATGTCAAACCTTATTTCAAAACTGAGAGGTTATACAGATAAATCTTACTAGAAACCCGAGAAATTTAGTAAACGCACCTCGGGACGTTGTATTTTGAATTGGCAGTTCTGGAGTGACAAAGTGTGAAAACGTTTGTAACACCAAAGATTAACACCAGGGAAGGAGTGAGGGGAGGCAGTTCCACTCGGTTCTGATTGCTGCCTTTTTTTAATCCGTTCTCTTTATCTGACCAAAGGTGTGGTCATGACTGGATCTCTAAAGCCCACTGATGAGATTTTGCCCGCTATCTCATTAGAGGGGAGAATGGCTAAGTGGATGTCCCAGTAAGTCTATTTCCAGTGTGTGAACTTCTTAATCTTTCAGTGTCAGTCAGAGCAGCTCTCCCTCAGCTTAACGGGACAGTAAATGTCAGTCGAATTTATAGAAGCACAAGTGTGCAGCCTCCGTGGGGCAGCTCCCTGCCTGACATGGAGGAGGGTGGCCCTGCAGAGACACAGAATTCGTGATCTAAATATCTTCCCTTTCTTTGCTTACCGTGGTGGCCAAGGAGCCGACTCCTCCAGCAAAGTGCTGAGCTGGTGCTTAAATCAAAACATCTATTTTGGTACTTGGCTGTCTGGGATGTGCCCTGGCATGGGCTAAACGTGCACTGCTCACATCTCCTGCTCAGTGGCACAGGGGGAGGAAAGAGCTGAGGAGCCAGGATGTGCCTGGGCACTCTCTCAGTGACTGAGGGCTTGGGTGCCCTCTCTTTTACCACTGTCGGTGCTTCAAGGTGCAGCTCAGCCTTGCTGCTTCAAACAGACCCTTGGCTGTAATGAGCTGTGCTGACTACTGAAACTTTGCAGAGTAGGTGATATTTTTGCAGTTTACTGACATTCCTTTTTTTCCCTAGCCTTCAAAACAGAGCCAGTTGCCTGCTCTGTGTCTGTGTACCACCTTGCTGAGCTGGGATTGCCAGTTGGGGCACCTGCACACTGCTGTTCTGTAAGTACTGTGTGTGCACTGCAATTTAAACCTCCCAGTCACCTCCCTGGGGCAGAACAGACACAACCCATTAATTACTGTAGCATTACACTAAATGGGCATCCTTCTGCCCACCCTCAGCACAGATGAAGGGGTAGTGTTTGGAGCTGCTAACCCCACATTTCTTTCCTTAAGCATATTTGATAAAACAGTTTAGGAAGGAAGAGACATTGAGCAAACAACCTAGCAGAGACTATTGCAGGAATCCTTAAGGAAAAGTTTATTTTCAAGATACAGAAATGCACAGCATGAAAGGCAGGGTGCTGCTTTAATGAGTAGAGCAAAGGTCTCTCCTTCTTCTGTTCATCTCCATGCTCATTCAGGCCTCTTCTGGTGCCAGGCTTTTTCACCCAGTACCTGCAGAAGAAACTAAAGCAAAGCACCCCGATTGCCTGGAGCGCTCAGGGTAATTGTTGTTGCCACAAATGTATTTTACAATTTATGTATTACAAAAAGAGGGAGTCACAAAGTTTGTGACAAAGACACAAGCTTGCTCCACAGCCAGGCAGGGAAGGACAACTCAGGAAGCCACATTCCCAGACTCCTGTGTAGTCCGCAGAGGACCTTTCCCTTTCAGAGGCAGCATGGATTTATGTGGATGTAATGAGTTGTGCTCGTGCCTGTGACAGTGATCGCCTGTGCAGGCAGCAGCCGAGTTGTTTGCTTTGCAGCTCCTCTTAGGATGCCCAGAATTTATCTGCTATCTCCTGGCTTTTTAAAACAAGGGTCTGGGTGAATGCTAAGGGTGAAACTCCTGAATTGCTCATCACTTAGGGAGTGTTAGAAGCACAGATGCTGCACAGGGGAGAGCTGAGAAGGGTCACTGAGGGCTGAGGTTCCTGTTCTGAGGCAAGTGCATGGACCGGTGTGGACAAAATCCCTTTGGAGGCTTTGGTCCCTTCCCCTCTAGGAATTCTTCAAGTGCTGACATCCTGTAGGACTTGGAGACCTCTGTCTCCTAAGAGGATTTCCAAAGCAGGTAAACAGAAATGCTCCAAAATGTAATTGAGATATTTCTTTAAAGCTTTCATCAGAACCAAACAAGGTGTCTTTACCATAAAAGGTCAAGGAAACAAATTCTTAAAGTCTCAGGGACACAGTTCTGTTTCTAGTTAATTCAAGCCTTCAGTTTGTTCTCGCAGTCACTCCTGATGTGGCATTAGTTTGGAGAGCAGTGTTCTGTGGGCGAGGCTCCGTTACACCGTTGTCTGCTTAGCAAGTGGGAGAGCATTGGAGAAGTGGGAGAGTATTTGGAAAAGCCACACGTGACTGGCCTCGAGGCTGACGCCTTGCCACATTTCAGAACCAAAACCGAAACGGGAGAGCAGATCTTTACTCTCCCAGCTCTGTGACCAAGGCAGCCGGTGCTGTTTTTAGGAAGGGCTGGCCCACGGGCAGTCTCTCAGAGGAGCTCTGTTCTTCCGTCAGCTGTGCCACCTAGCGTGGTGACAGGGAATCTCCAGTGAGAAATGCCCTGCTCAGCCCGACCCGTGTGCCTCTGTCCCGCTATCCTGGCTCTGACAGGCGGCTGGGGATGTATTTAGGGAGCTCCTGTGAGCCTGGCCGCTGTCTCATCCCGGGGAGAGAATGCTCTTAAAGCCTTGTGCGTGTACGGTGCTTCCTCCAGTTCTGCGACAGAACAAAATGGAAACGTGAGTAAGAAAGAAATACAAATCTGGGAACCCCGTTACTCCCTGTGGATGTGCTCTCTGGGCAGCTGGAAGTGCCACAGGGAGCTCTGTTGCTGGAATAGATGCCAAGTGCTGGTGCTGCAGCAGTGTGCTTTGGGAGTTACCCCTGCAAGGTATAGCCATGTTCAGCAGCACAGATTCTTTCAGTGTGAAGAATTCCATTCTAGTTTAACTGGAAACGGTCAGGTGTTAAAAGGAGATGGGAAAAGGAACAATGTCACATCTCCTTTTCCCATCTTAACCCTAACCCACAGAGTTCTGGCTAAAGTAGCCTCCCTAGGAGCCAGGTTACAATCTCAAATTCAAGACTCTGATGCCCCGGAGATTTTCCAGGCATTTGTTTGACACTTTCTGTGTTGGGTCCCCACCCTAGCAGGTAGAAAAAGGGGAAGGGCAAAGTATTCATGTACTTGGGAGGAAACCATGACCCTGACTGGCATTCTGCCCCATCCCTCTCCCATATTATTTGGAGCATCTCAGCTGTGAACACTGGACTCTCTTGTGCAGCATTGCACAGCAGTCAGCAGGTGGCACAGGAGGAGTGTGGCTGGCAGGAAAAGCTCTTCCCTCCCACACAGACAGGAGATGCTTGCTCTCAGTCGCTATTAACTTCTTGAAGAGTAGGTGGTTAGTAATGAGGACGCCCCAGATCCAGACCTGCTTTCCATTATCAGCCATTAAAATCTGGAAGGCAGCTAAAAGGGACCTCAGGAGTCCACTTGAGGCCTGGTGTCATTCTTCTTTAAGAACAGTGACCCAGCCTGGACACAGATGTCACCCCCCCCAAGGTGAGAAGCACAGAGCACACAGGTTTTCCATGTATTTTTAAGGACACAGGTTGTGATTCTGAGTTTGCTCTGCTGATTTTCCATATTAGAATGCATTTCATCCTTGCTTAGCTGACTCAAAACATCTAAGAGGTCTAATGCCATTGTCTCCTACTTACCCCTAGTCACCTGACTTGGAATTCCTTCTTGGGATTGAGGTAGAGTTTATTGCTTGCCCTGCCAGATTCTTACTGCATTTCCTGTGCTTTCTCTGGATTTCTGTGCTGTGACAGTAGTGTCAATGACAGCTTTCCCTACATCCCTTTTCCTCCTAGATTTGTTTCCCATGAGCCATTATTTGCCAGCTTTTTCAGTTTATTAGTCACTCTGTGCAAGTCACACTTTCTGTTTTGTTCTTCTTCAGTCTCCATTTCCCCAGCTGGTTTTCCAGGTGCATTCCAGGTGCCCTTTCATGGTTGGTGCCCATTGCTTTTTACCTCCTCCCAGGCATAAACCAAAATATAATATATTTGGCTAAATTGTCTCAAACTCATCTTGTGGTACTCAGTAGCTCTTCAGAAATTGAGCCATAAATGAGATTTTCCAGCAAAATCCTGCTGACAGCCTCTCTTGGTTGTCTCACATCATGCAGACATTGACTTCCATGTGGATATTTTACATGGTCAGGCCCACAGGAAAATGCAGCATAAAAGGCAGGTGATGTGTGGTATTATTTCACACTTTCTTTGACTTAGGCCAGACTTTTTTAGAGATTCTGGATATGGGTGTTGATGCCCCCATATTTTAGATGCTGCTTTCCTGAAAGCTGCAGGAAAATTGTTTTGTTTTATAAATCTCATGATTTAATCCAAAAGGCAGGGGGGTTGTGTTGTTTTCTGTGTTGCCTGGCTGCTTACTCTGTGGGGACTCTTGGAAAAGGATTCTCCCAAACGGTCTGTAAGCTCTGATGGCAGTGCTTATCTTCATGGATTACAGGTCTGGCATCAAAGAGTTGCAGGGAGGTACCTTCACTGGTGGTACATATTTTTCCTCCCTGAAATAAAAAGCCAGGGATATAAAATAAGGCAGCAGGAGGAATCTTTTGTGTGCTTTGAGGTGCAATTTTGCTGCCATCAAATCTGTGTCTCCTGTTCTGAGTCTGTTCCCTCAAGTTCCTCATTCCTGGGTTCACTGTGTCAGGGGGGATGTCACTGGTCACTTAGTCATGTGCTGCTTGGGTCTGATGACAGGAGAAAGCATCAAGTCCTTTCCCAGACACTCTTGTCAGAGGGCAGGGCGAGCCCTGAGCCAGCACCCTGTGCGGTGGCTCCATCCTGAGGCCCCGGTCACATGCTAGGACCATGGGGAGGGGGGCACATTTTGCTTCCCCAAAGTGTTCCCCGTGGTGCCATGGGACACAGCTGACCTACACAAGGCATTGCAGACTGTGCTCAAGCCTAGTGGCTCCCATCCTAGGGCCCAGCTCTGCTTTTGGCCTGTATTTAAGATATTAAATACCCAGAATTGAGGCTGGCAGGCACCCAAGTGCAACATGGCACTGGGGCTGGAGCCTGGGATCTGGCAAGGAATGGGGACAGAGGAGCTGGCTTCGGGAAGAAGCACAGGCCTAGAAATAACCAAAGGGTGCTGGGTTGCTTGGCTTTGTTGTCAGGCACCATTTTCCTCCCCTTTCCCCCTCAGTGTGTTTTCCTCAGTGCCTCCTCTGTGTGGAGCAGACAGTACAGACAGTTGAAGGCAGCGCTGCTGTCAGCAGCTGGGAGCAGTTGTCCTGGAGGGAGCCTGGCATCCTGCCCATCCACACAGATCCCGGGATTTTGTTTACTGCGCTGGGATAAAACCCTGCTGTGCCCTGGTGCCGGCACATCGTGGGGCCACAGCTTTGCCATCAGCAGGGATTCGGAGCCATGAGCTGCTGCAGCCTGGCTCTGCACTGCCCTCGGGGGCTGGGAGATAGAGGGAAAACAGATCCTAAGGTAGGAGATTCCGTAGCCTTCCTGCCAGGATTAGAGCCCTGGGATACCCTTCATTCCTTTAACTCCTTGCACGTCACTTCCCTCATCCTTCTCCTGACCTGGCCACTTGAGACCACCACCTCTGGCACGTTTCCAGGGAAGCTGGTGGCTGCCATGCCCTCAGGCAGGGCTGCCCCGGGCCGGGATGGGAGCTGAGGGCTGTCCCACACACAGCCTCGTTGTCTGAGCTGGCAGACAGGGGCTGTTTGTATCCAGGCTGACATACAAAGCGTTTGTTTTCCAGTGGCTGCCATTGGCCAGCCGGGGATAAGGGTGACTCATTCTGGGCCTACCAAGCGTGCATTTAAGTGCAGTGGACACTGGGAATCAGGGAGAGACTCCCAGTGGGAGCCTTTTTGGTCTTTCCTCATCTGCGGCAGCGAGTTTGGTGCACTTTAAGGATGGACGCCCCAGGTTTTGTGCATGGGAATGCTCCAGAGAGCTGGGCTGTGCTGCTTGCTAGAGGACACTTACACTGCAGAATTTTAATTAGAGTTAGTTGATGGCCTGAGTAAAATCATAATGTGATGAAGTCTGGCAAGATGATCTAATTGCAGCCTTCAATCCCTATGTTTACTTCAGGACCAGGGGAAGATCTCAGGCTGTGATATAAGACAGAACAAAGCAGACACTGATTGTAGGTTTGTAGCCTCTCCCAAATGCAGTCAGGGGAGACTGTGGAAATCCCTGTCTCTGTCTCTCTGTGCAAGATCTCCACTTCTCCTCAGTAAAATTTGTTGAGAGGTGTGTGCATCTAGGCTTTAATGCAGCAGCAGACATTCTAAGGGCCGGAGTCTGCTCTTGAATTTGTTCAGATCAAAAAGCAGTTGAGAATGGGCTACAAAAAGATCAAAACGAGACTCCTCGAGTCTCTCCTGTGGAGCATCCCTCGCCTTTGTATGTCAGAGTGGCATTTGTGTGGGACAGGACTCTCAGGTGAGGGAAACACGTGCCATTGGTTTGCTCATTTTAAATGTGCCCTCCCTAGTGCAGTTCACCTAGAACTAGGTATAGGCTGAAACTCAGTCAAAGCCCAAATGGAGCAAATAAATGGAACAGGCCTCTCTCTCTGCCCCCTCCCTTTGGAAAGGTCTGGGTCAGGGGCTGGAGTGTTCACCCAGTTCTGTGGGATGTGGGCCCTGAAGTCCCACTGACAGTTGTAGACTGTAATCCTCTCTTTTTAGGAGGCATACATGCCATACTATAGGCAAGGAAGTGCATAGACACCATTGATTCTGAGTGAGTGAGAGGTTCTTCATAATGTCTCTCATGTCCAGGGTTAGCAGGAGAGGTTTTCAAGGCTGGAGGGTGAAGTCTCTGCTCTGCAGTGTCAGATAGTGATGGGGAAGTGTGTGACTGATAAAATACCTGACCTGCACGGCTAACCTCACTCTGTTAGCCACGTGTGTCAGAAACCTGCCCGCTCCCTACATCTCTCCCTAGGGGAAAATCAGAGGCACATTTTTATGGTGATTCAGACTTTGTTGTCTCCTTGTTTGTAAGGCAGGAGTGAACAAAATCCTGGTCTGGTTTTGCATTTCTCCAGACTTTTTTTTGCCAGGTTCTCCTTTGCTCTACTGCTGGGAACAGCATGGGCTCACATCAGCTGTGTTTTTGGTTCCTCCCTGGCAGCTTCCACACTTGTGCTTATCCCTTGGCGTGCAGAGGGTGTTCCCAGTAGTCCAGGGCTGTTTGCAGTGCTTGGCAGCAGCAGAACAAGTAAACCTGGTTCATCCTGGAGCTGCCTCAAGGGCTGTATAGAAAACTGAGGGCTTGGAAAACTGTGTCAGTCTCTGTGGGCAGCGCTCAAGAGTATCAGATCAAGCACTTGAAAAGACAGCGTCCTTCCTGTTGCAATCTGCATTGCAGAAGGTAAAACCTGAATTAAGGCAGTAAAACTCTGACAGGAGGAGCTTCACTGATGAGATGGGCTTGGCACTGCAAGCCAGGCCCTCAGCAAACCTGTGTGAGTTACCCAGACAGTGCCACTTGCCCGAGCCTCCCGTCCATCCCAGCGCATGCCCTGCAGCTTGTTTGCCTTCCTTTCCCAGCAAAATCTCTTCTTCACAGCCACTGGTGACATTCTCCCACCCCAGAAGGTGTTTCCTGGTTCAGCAGGGAGGGCTCTAGCACTGCTCTGTGCCAGAGCTGGAAAGGAGGTGTTTTGAGTGAGGGGTTCAGCTTCGGCAGAGCACGGAGCTGCGTGAGGGGAGAAATCCTGGTGAAGAGGAGGGTAAGGAAAAGGTGGCCTGGAGCGAGGCTCACTCCCACGCAGGCAGCACAGCCTGGCACTCCTGAGTCATGAGGCTCTTGCTGCGCAGGCAGATGAGCCAGGGGAGCAGCAAACCCAGCCAGAAGTAGCTGATGGGTGTGAGTGGCTGCACTTGCTAATTTTGGTACAGCTCAGGTTACGAGGAATATGGTTGTGTGTGTGTGATTTTAAAATGTGCCACATGGCCTATATCACAATTACGACATGAGCGTGTGTGTGAGTGGCTTACAACCCACGAGGACTGCGGTTATTTAGCTGGGGAGTGTCAAAAACATGAGGGTCAGGCCCAAATTTCAGAAGGAAAAGCATTTTTGCTGCTAATCTCTTAACAGTTAAAAGTATTGATTTCCTCAGAATCACAATTAAATGCTGTTGTAGCCAAACGTCCCATCTCCTGAGATGTCCCTGTCCCATATCTGGAAGTCAAGCAGTGCTCTAACCCAAGAGCAAAGGCTGCTCTTACAAAAGCACCGGCTTTACTCCCAGCCCTCTCCAAGGTCGCTGACGGACCCAGCGTAGCTCTGCCCTCCAGTGAACTGCTTTCCTGCCAGCAGTTAATTTGCCTCTGTGGGAAGAATAAATTAAAGCTTGAGACAGTGAAATGTGATCACCACCCGCTTACAAACCTTTCAGAAATGTCTGAACTCTCAGCTGAAATCAGGATCGTATAATTAGGTTATGATTTTATTAATTAAGCATAGAGTGCTAGAAACCCACAGTGTGTGTGCATTCTCTGGTGACAAGGATGTGTGTGAGCTGTGCAGGGAAAGCAGAAGGGCAAAGCCTCTGGAAACCTTTTCCTCGTGAGTTCCCGATGCACTCGGGTGTTCCCCGAGAGCTGCTCCTCCAAGGCTGGGAGTGTTCTCTGCACCTAAGGCTTGTGCTGCTGTCCTTCCTGGCCCTTGCTGTGGAACTGCAGCCGGCACAGGCTCTTCGTCAGGAAACTAGGAATGGGAAGGACCTGCAGGTTCCCTGTAGTGTGTTTAATGTCGTGAGGATGAGCTGGGCAGCCAGGTACCACAGATCCATAGGGGGAAGCCGACTGCAAACATCACGCAGCAGCAGGAGACGAGTGACAAGCCTACCCAAATCGTAGGCAAGAGAGAACCTGGTGGAGTGTTTATTAAGTGAAGCACTTTTCTAGTTACAGCTGCGTTTGCAGCGTTGAGATGAAACTCCACTTGGTCCTGGAGAGGCTGTTGGATGTCTCTGTCTGCCCCGAGGCCACAGCTCCTGAGGGAAGCAGTGCAAGGCCTGGATCCAGTCAGACGTGGTGTGAACAGGTCTGTCAGCAGTGGCAGATGATTCAGTAAGGGCAAGCACGATTCCTATCTTGGGTGTCAAAGTCCAGAGATCCACCAAGTGCCGTGGATGCACACAAAGAGACAAGGAACAATACCCCACCCTCCTGTGTGCTGTTCCAGCCCTCTGTTGTGGGCAGCATTAAACATTCACTGAAGAAATGTCTGATAGCTACTAAACCACAGGAGTGGGATTAGGGATTTCTGGGATCTGTTCTGATTTGGCTGATACTGTGCTGTGTGATTTCGTAATTCCTTCCCTGACAAGCTTTTCCTGCCTTACACAGACCCCAAGCACCTGGTGTTGTACAAACTGAAGGAGCCACATCACAGCCTCAGTAAATCTGGCTTTTTATGTTAATCAAAGATATTCCCAGTGCATGGGACAGGACAATTCCACCATGTCCATGCTTTCCAGAATGTGGGCCTTGTCTGCCTCTTCTCTCAGTAATATCACCTTGATGCTGGAAAGGGAAGATGTGCCTCTGCTTGTTTCAGGGTTCTGTAATTATGACACAGGATTGTGCCTTGAGCCAGCAGTGCACCCACTGCATTCCCAGGCTGCACTCAGAGGTGGAGCCACTCCTCACAGGAGTGTATCGTGGCTGAGGAACACTTCCTTGGCTTCCAAAGGTAAAATAATTTGCCAAAATAAAGAAAATCATTCACACTGAGAATCTGTATGGAGAAACGATGAGGTTCTATGCATCACATGAGTAGATTTTTATGGGAAAATTAACCAAAAAGCTGAATTAAGCAAACGCAAAATTCTGCAGGAATCTTTGCTTGATCTATAAATATTTGTGCCAGGGTTCAGCTAAAATATTTTATGGTGGAAGGGAAGGTTTGTGGTTTCAGAGAGAGAATTCCCATGGAAGAGTCTTTGTAAGGGGAGGGTTCTATTGCTGTAGTTAAATTAGCCTTCAAAACCAGATTCTAATTATGTACTCTGGCTCTGGTTTTTGGAGAGATGGTGATGAAACAAGGGCTAAGAACAGCACTCTGGAATGGGAATCTAAATGAAAGAAAGCTGCCAGAACAACTTTTTTTTTTTTTAATACTGCATGGGTGGAACCACAAAAATTCTGTTTTTCCAAACAACTGTGACATGTGACCTCAGAACCTTTCATAAGCAAAAATATCCGAAAGGGCACATAATAACATAACACTGTTGCTGCAATCACAATTACAGGAAGAAGTATTTATAAGGGAAGATGCTTCAGTCCATCTTAGCAGGAAATCCACCTGATGGGCCACTTGCCCTCTTGCTCAGGAAGGCATTACTTGGATCGGGCTGCTGCTGGCAAGCTGCTGTCCTCGTGGTTTGGAGAGGGAAATGACTCGTGATTTGGGAAATACTGGTGCTGCTCGCAGCCTGCTGATGGGACGTGGGATGGGAGCCCCGCGTCGCAGGGCTTTCCTCCCTCTTGTGCCATAGGAAGGCCGTGGTGGGAAGGGATTGGCAGCAGGACATCCATCGCTGGGAAAGCCGCTGTTGCCGGTGTCTTTCCGTCCTGCTGGCACCGATGGGTGGGAAAGTGAAGCAGAACATCCCACTGGCTTTTTAATAAGCAGGTACATTGATTTGATTTATTTTTCAGGAGCGGCTTAACTCTGTTAGTGGCAGCTGAACTGCGTTGAACTGTGACAGAATCCGCTCCCTGCCATGCTTAATTCAGCCTAGAGGCGCTTGGCGCTCCCTGCAAGTTTCCCCCCAATAATCTTGCTGTGCCATTCCTCCGCTTGTTTTCCAGAACGCCCTTTGGCGCTGCCTCCCGCCCCGAGCGAGGCGCTCTGTCAGCGCCATCCCCAGCGGGCCGGAGGATCCCGGCTGTGCCAGGAATCCTTGCGGGCACGAACCAGCCCCCGTTACTTTGGGATACGTAGTCCCGGCCCCAGCGATCCGGGAGAGCATCCCCCGGGCGAGCCGCGCTCCCTGCGGTGCCGAGGGGCGGCGGCGGCGGCGGC
>VZTH01003805.1:54278-69072 GCA_013397815.1 Aleadryas rufinucha | reverse complement strand
TCTGCGTGGCGTGCCTCTTCCATCGGCTTTGCCTCACACCAATAAAATCCACAGCGTTTGGATCTCCCGCAGCTCTGCTGCAACCTCCCCTCGTCCAGTATCCCCTTGGTCTCTTTATTCGTGCTCCGTTTTCCCCTACACACTGCCTAAGATGTTTCTTGGATTAAGTGATCCTTGACCTCACTTCAGTGTTCACTTCATCTCCTTAAAACCTGCAATCCAATCCCTGACAGTGAATCTGCTACACCATAGAATGGGCTCTCTGCATCCCAGGGGCTTTCCTGGGGCGGAGGTCCACTGGGAAGGCTCGTGCCCACAGCTTTGCTCTTCCGTGTAGCAGCACAGCTGCTCTGCGTCAGAGCCGGCAGAACACACGGATGCAGGAGGTGAACCTCACTGCCAAACTGCGCACAGATGACAAAATCTGGGGTGCAGGGCTGCTTGCTTGTCTGAGGTGTATTCCTGGCCATTGCAATGCTTTCAGCTTACTCCTTTGGGTGCAGAGCAATGGGTGTTCCTGCACAAACCCTCCTGCACTGCTCCAGACCCTCCACTGATAAGACCTTAATCAGCACATTTTATGGTGCTGTTCAATGAGTTGTGCCGGAGCTGTCAACAGTAGGGTGGAACAGGACCTGCTGAGGGCTGAGCGCTGAGACTGCTGCCTAAGTTGGCTGTTGCTGTGTCACTGAAGAATGCCATCGCCTCCCTGTAAATCAGTTTTTTCAGGTCCTTTGCAAGTGGCAGAGTTTCACAGGAGTCCCCTGAGATCACGGGCAATGCTGGATCAATTCAGTGACGCAGATAGGTCTGAGTGCCCGTCGTGCTCGCCAGGAGCTGAGACCTGGAGCAGAGGATGGGGGGGACACAGTTACGCTGTGCCACAGGGAGGGAGGGGGGAGATAGAAGGCATCAGCCCATCCATGTTCAGGTGCCGTCAGGCCTGTCTGGAGCCTCCTTTTAGCTTCTGCTTTAGCAAAGTTCAGATGCACTGCTTCGGAAGGATTTCTCTTGACTCAAGGCAAGAAAGCGCTTTTACTTCTGTGCTTCTGCCTTAAAAGCAAGTCCTCGTGTGTCAGCCTGGCCAGCCGCGGTGCCCTGGGATGTGTCTGTTCGGGCTTCCTCTGCCGGGAAGGGAAAAGTCCCCTTTTGTCCGAGGGGCTCCCACAGCCCCTTGCTCAAAGGCGCGGCGATGCGCGAAGCTCTGCCTCCATCTCCCGGGAGCTCTCCCTGGAGTCTCCGTCTGCCTGGACGTGGGCTGCCTGCAAACTCCTTTGCGCTGCGACGCGTGACGGCCCCGGGGCCCCTTCCCCCTCTCCCCGCGGCTGCATCGAGGCCGGCGGGGCCCGCCCTGACCCCAGCCCGGCCCCCCGCCCCGCTCCGCTCCGCTCGCAGTCTGCCCGCCTCTGCCGGCCTGTGCGGACCTGCCGGGCCACGGGCACACCCAGGAGGGTGTGAGCGCAGCGGGAGCCGAGTGCTGGCACGTATGGGCCCGGGGAGAGCCCAGCCCCGCGCTCACCTGGCCCAGCTGCGGGAGCCCGACATCCGCGGGGAGCAGGTATTTTGTCCCGGCGTGGCTGCCCCGGCCGTGGGGATGCTGTCCTGCGCCGCCAGAGCTGGCGGGGCGGCACGGGGAGGGGGTGATCATCCCGGCTCTGCGGGGAGCTGAGAGGGGGGGAAGGAAGGGGGTTGCCCGCGCTGTTCCCACGCTCTGGAGAGCAGGAACGGGGCGCCCAGGGCTGGCTGCCCGGGCATGAGACGGAGAGTGGGGGATCTGGGCCAGGTTGTGCTGCTCTTGCTGGTTTGGGGTCACCCTATGCCCCGTGCTGAGCCCGTGATCTCTCCTCCGTCCTACGAGGAAAAGGAACAGCGGGGTTAGGCACCAGCTCCTGCTGACCTTCCCGGTCACACAGCCTGGGCTGGCTTGGCTACACCAGGGCAAGGGGATCTTGACCTGCTCGTGGCCGCCAGGTTGTCTTGTGAGAGCACTCCTGGGGCACAGAGGTCCTTGTGAGGCTACCGGCACACGCTGCCGTGTCGGTGACTGTGGCCATAAGTTTGTCACCCCTTCAGACTCCCTGTGCCTCTCACACTAGGGCTGTGGATGTGCCGCGGGGGTTGTTTGGTGGGAGCTAAAGGAGGGGTCCTTCCAGCCCTGGTGGACCCCCAGCTCTGCTGCTCTCCCATTGAAGCTGCAACAAAAACTGAGCTGGGTCTGGTGTGTGCCCAGCCCTGCTCTGTCTGGGACCTGTGCCCTGCGCAGGGGTGTTGCACCATAACTACCGATGCTACTGCTGCAGTCGCCCTCTGAGCTGGAGAACAGGGTGGCATTTCCCCTCCAGAAAGCACCGTTGGGGCAGATTTGTGACCAGTCCTGTGCCACTCTCTGCCAAGCTCCAGTCCTGGCAGCGACAGTCCCTTGGAGCAGCTGAGTGCTGAATTACAGCTGGTGCCCGCAGCCACTCCTCCTGTACTGTGTGCCCTGCGTGGGAGCCTGCCAGCAGCTGCTGACACCAGTACTCTGCCCCATGTGAGCAGTGACAGGGGACAGGGTGACTCCAAGTGGAGCCTGGTTGAACGCACTGATCCCTGGTGGAAGTGGTGGCTCTGCTTCTGGTGACAGCAGGGGTATGAGCCTGCAGCCAGAGCCCTTAGGCATCAGAAGGGAAATATCTGGTCCCATATATTCCTGTACTGGTGTTAAGGCTGACTCCTTCAATGCCATCACTGAGCAGGTCACAGCTGCTGGTGTGGTCCCTAGAAGGTAGAGAGGGCAGCAGATGTGGGGCTCTGTTTTGCTGGTCATCATCTTCTGTGCCTTGGCTGGCTGGACCTGCTGATGGCAGCCCCCAGACGTCCCCCAGCCTGCAGAAGCTGCCTGGCCAGGGATAGGGTCCTGCTCTCGGTGTGGTACCTGCCTGTGTGTGACCCTGTGCTCTGTGTGAGTCCTGGGGCAGGCTCTGTGCCCCAGCCCTGGAGACCCCCATAGTGCTGGTATTTAGGTGCAAGGTGACAGGCTGGGGTGCTGCCCTGTTACAGGGGGAGACCAGGCTGACCTTGGCCACAGCTAGGGCATGGCAGAGCCACTCTGGTCTGGCTGGCTGGGCCTGGGAGGAGCTGGGCTAGCTCTGCTCCCTCTCTCCACAGCCCAGACTGGAATAGGATACAGCTGTACGAGGCACACCATTGCCTCCAGCATTGGAGAGGATGTGGCTGGGAGGATGTGGTCAGCTGGCTCTCATGCCTGGCTCAGTGGTCACAGTGAAATGAGAGCCAGGCTTAATCTGCAGGGTGATAGTGTTGCATAGTGGGCCTGGCCTGCTGGGGAGGTTGGGGTGAGGAGGAGGAGCAGCTCCGCAGCAGGACAAGCAATAGTAAACGTGGCATTTCTCCAGGTGGATCGAGGGAGACCTCGTTTTGGGCTCCCTGCATTTTCCAGCCAAACACCAGGGATCTGAGGATCACAGCAAAGCATCCTGGCCCTCTCCCCTTGCCAGTGCTTGGGGAACTCAGAGGTGGTCCTGCACCCAGCCTGGATCTCTGTGTTCCCCCCATAACTGCCTCTCACCCACATCCCCCCCACAAGCACTTGGACCAAAGCCATCCAGTGCCTGCTCAGCTGCAGCTCCTGCAGCCACACTTGGGATTCCTTGGAGTGCAGGTTGAGCTAAGGGGCTGCCAGGATGGTGCTGCATCAGCAAGGACCTGGGCTTAGGGATCAGAACAGGAACTTCCCAGACTGTTGCACATACCCCCAGCTGCAAGCCAGAGCCCAAGGCCGTGGCATGGGGCTGGACAGTCCTTGCAGGTGGGAAGCCTGGGTGCAAGGTTGCTGTCAAGCTGACTGGCGAGGCTGCCTGCCCTTGAAGCCTGCACAGGGGTCCTGGCTCCCAGGCAGAGTGCTGAACCCTGGGCTGGGGAGCAGGCCCTGCTCCCTGCCAGCTCCAGGCTTGCTCCAGCTTGTTGGGTGAAGGGTCCCAGCACAGCCTGCTGAACAGGTTGGGCTGCACCCTGTGCTGCTTCTTTCCCTGGCACCATGCCTTGCCTGGGGACACAACCAGCAGCCCCACTATGTCCCAGCACTCTGGGCCACCTGCCAGGGTAGCTGGACACAAAATGCTTCAGTGCTCCATCCCCACGGGGTGGGGGCAGTGTGTTGGGAGGTCTGTGCCAACACACGGTGGTGTATTTCCCACAGGACACCTGACCTTTGCTCTGGGACAGTGTGCTGCTATGGCAGACCCCCCTGGCTGCTGCTCTACCTGTGCCACCTGCCTGCTCTGCCCCTACAGCTGCCAGTGGATCACTGCCAAGAAGGAGAAAAGGAAGGGCCTGAGAACCACCAAGGTGATACCTGAGTGATGCTGAGCTGAGGCTTGCCAGCCGCTGTGTGGGAGTCTCAGGGTGGTAGCTGGTCTGGGGAAGGGCTCTGGCTGGGATGCTCAGCCCAGACACTGAGCTGCTGACCTCTTGCAGCTGCTCCTGCTTTCCAGGGCCGAGCCCCAGGAGAGCTGGGGTGCTGCCTGGCACCCTCGCTGTCCAGGGACTGCCCTAGCCTGGAGCAGTGAGAAGGTGAGGGCTGTGCTCTTGCTGAGTGACAAGAAGGGTAGAGCAGCATTAGTGTGAATCTGCAGCTCTTGCACGTGCCTGGAGCACAGCAGAGCCCTAGGGCTGAGTGTGGCAGCAGGTCCCGGGGCACCTGGCCAGGCACGTGGGAGACACAGTTCCTGGGCTGGGTGTGGCCCCACCAGGAGGGTGTCCCCAGCAATTTGTAACCCGGGAGTGGTGAGGCCCTGGGATTCTCTGAGGTCTCCGACTCCCATGGGAGTGGCTCTGCTGCTGCTTGTCCTGTCTTGCCTGGAATGCACAAATAAGTCTGGGTTGCTACGTGTCCCTCTGGCACCTGTGGCACCCCTCACCTCCCCCACACACGTGGGACTAGTGGCTGGGGACAATGTAGCTGGGCCCAGTCTGCAGACTCACCATTGCAAGGGCGGTTCTGAGGCACTGCACCCCTCTCTGCCCAGCCCACGGATCGTCCAGCTAGAAGGGAATGGGGCCTGGCTCCCTGCCCCTTCTTAAGTCCACAGTCCCAGCCTGTTCCCAGGGAGTGCTGCATGGGAAAGGAGGCAGTCCTTCCACAGGGGCTATCCTCCCCTGCCTGGCATAGACAGATCTTTAGTTTGTTGTAGGACGTGCTGATCCGTCTTTCTGTAGCACGGGTCCAGCCAAAAGAGCCAGCCAGGGTAGCTCTGGTCCCTCTCCATGGGGCAGCTCAGTGCCTGGACCCCTGGGCCAGTGCCTGCTGTGACCCCCTGTGCTCCCTGCTGCTGGCTGGCTCACACCAGGGGTCTCAGAAACCTGGCCAGGGGTAGATGCCCTGAAGGTGTGTGTGTATAACTCTCATCTCTGGCTTTCAGTGTGACTGCAGCTGGTTCCTTTTCCTCTTCTGCGTCTTCCTCTTCACACTGGTGTGGCTCTACTTTGCTATCATCATCCTCAATGATTTCCACAACTTCAACGAGTGAGTAGGATCCCACATCCAGCCTTGTTCCCCACATCACCCCTGCCTCTCTGACCCTCCCCTTTGCTGGCAGATTCATCTTCAGGCAGAGGAAGCTGTGGCTAGACTGGTCCCTGGTCCTGCTCATAGCTACGGCTGTGCTGATCAGCTACTCGTCTGTGCTGCTGGTGAGCCCTCCTGATCCCACTGGGCTGGGGGGGATGGATCTGTGCTGAGCACAGGCTGCCGTGCCCTGGGCAGCGCTGGGAGGAGCCTGCAGCATCTGCAGCTGGGTCAGCCTGAGCACGGCCAGAGACCCTGCCTGTGCCAGGAGCTTCTGTGGCTGAGTCCCATGCCCTGTGAGGGCTGAGGTGTGGGGTACAGCCCAGCTCTGACAGCTCCTTGCTCTTGCAGGTCCTTGCTTTGTGCCTGCAGCTCTGCGGCCAGCCCTTGAAGCTACACTGGGTGCACAAGGTGAGAGACTGGGGGTGCAGGGAGGTGGTGCCTGTCCTGGCTGCCCTTGCACCTTCAGGAGCTGGGACCAGCCTACTGAAGCTGTGTATGGCTGCTGTGACCCCACTAAGTGGCTGTGTCCCCCCGCTGAGCTGGGCTGCAGCTGTCAGTTCCTCAGCCACATGTCTCTGGGATGGGAATATTCCCAGTGCTCAAAGCATGGAGCACAGAGCTCAGCTGCAAACCCAGATGGGAAAAGTGGGGTATCAGGGCTTGCAGGGGCTCATGAGGAAGGGATGAGGAGGACTCTGCCTGGCCTGCAAGATGCTGTGTGCTCCCCTAACTGCCCTGTGCCCTGCCCCACAGATCCTGCTGATCCTAACTGCCCTGGTGGTGGCTGCAGCCTTCACAGGGCTGGGAATAAAGTGGGCGGAGGAGTGGCAAAGCGCTCGTATCTCCCTGCAGGTGAGTCATCTCGATACCAGGGACTCCCCCGCTGTACCCAGTGCCTGGCCTGGCCTGGGGGGTTGAGCTGAAGGGTGCTGACTGAAGCCCCTGGCACCGCTGTGTGCACTGGAGGTTAATTCCCTGTCCTTGACTTCTGCTGCCTGGACAGGCAAGGTGCTCCTTCTGCTCTCGCAGTCCTGCCTGGAGCAGCTGCCACCAGATTGATGAATGGTGGCTGGACCAGAGCAGGGAGTCTGTTTTGTCCCTCCCTCCCAGGCACTGTGGATCTTCCAGCAGTACTGGCTGCAGTGGCAGGTCCCTGGCATTGGAGCATGTGTATTTTGGGGACGGGGACTGGTGCTGGCTGACACCCCGTTTGTTTTTGCCTCCCCAGGCAACAGGTCCCTTCCTGCACATTGGAGCTGTGGGGGGAATGACACTCCTTGCCTGGCCCCTGGCCAGCTTCATCTACCGCACCCGCAATACAGGTAATCCCCCTCCAAGATCTCCTCGTGTCACCTTGGCTGGTGCCCTGCTTCCTGCCACCCAACTGAGCAGCACTGTTGGCAGAGTGGTGCTCAGAGAGCATCAGTGCAGTGAGAACAGGTCCCCAGTGTGGTAGGAATGCCTGCTCTTGGTTGCTTCTCATGACCAGCCCTTGTTGCAGCTTCAGCCCTCCCTGCTTTGCAGCTAGAGGAGGGCTACAGGTGGCAGAGTGATGAGTTGGGGTGCAAGGACACGTAGTGGGCCAAGAATAAATCTGCAGTGTTCCTCAGGCTGGGGATGCAATGTTTGACCTAGGGCAATGACAGGTTACTGCCAGGTGAAGCAGACTTGGCTTATTCCTAGTGACCTGCAAAACTCTTCCTCTGTACCTCATCCACTCTAAGTTCTGTCTCTGCCTACAGGTCTCAGGGTGTTTCTGCTGCTTGTGTACTGGGCAGCGATGATTGCACTATACCTGGCTCCCTTGGGAATCACCTCCCCTTGCATCATGGAGGAGAACCAGCTGCCCCCCAAGCCAGTCCTAGTTGGCCATCGAGGAGCACCCATGGTGAGTGACCAGCACCCTGGCAGTGGTCAGGGTGGATGGGGCAGGCTGCTCCCCCAGGAAAAGCCAGGCTGTGCCTGGCTGTGGGGCACACATCCTTGTAGCCACAGGCCTGGACAAGCTCTGGCCAGCACAGAGTGAGGAGAGGGATGCAGCAGCTGCAGGACAGAGCTGCTGCCTGAGCGCTACTGGACCAAGAGCATCCGACTCTGAGCAGAAAGCCTGGCTGTGTAGTGTGGGCTGGGAAGCAGGGACAAGGCAGGCTCTGGCTGTCTATCCCCAGTCCTTATTTATCCCCCACCATGCCCAGGTCACCCCAGTCTCACTGTGGTTGCCCTAGAGCCCAGCCAAGCTGCTGAGTACATCCAGGCAGGATGAGTGCCTGCCTGCTGCCCCATCCTGCCCATGCTCTCTGCACTAACACCATTCCTTTTTCCAGCTGGCCCCTGAGAACACCCTCATGTCACTGCACAAGGCAGTGGAGTGTGATGTGCAAGTCTTTGAGACAGACGTCATGGTGAGGTAAAGGGGCTCAGAGGGAGGAGGGGGTCTGTATATCCTGGGATGTCACCTCCCACTGAGGGCATTCTGGAAGGCACCTGGAGGACTGATACAGCCTGCTTTTGGAGGCAGCCCTGATCAAAGAGCTCTGCCACTCCCACCTTCCCAGTATGGGACTGGCTCCAGCTTGGTGTCCCAATGATTTGGGAGAGGTACTGGGTTTCTGTCCTCCCCATGCAGATTGCCTTCCAGGGAGGGAGGCTCCATCAGGGGAGGGGTACTGCTTGGAAAACAGACCCTGGCTCCAGTTCATCTCATGTAATCCTGTTACTGGGACAGCTGTTTTAGAGAGCAAGGAGCCACTTGGTTCCTGGCTTGGTCTCTAGGTGCACATTTTTGTGTAAAGGGCCACAAGGAGAATAAAGGTGGGGGTTACTCTAGCAGGTGGCTGGGAGTGGGTAGAAATGCCAGGGCAGGGATAGGAAACAAACAGCTTATAACATGTGACTTTCCTCTGTGCTCCTTTGGCAGTGCTGATGGGGTCCCATTCCTCATGCATGACGAGGAACTCACCAGGACCACCAACGTGCAGGCTGTGTTCCCTGACAGGGCTGCCCAGAGCACTGCCTTCAACTGGACAGACCTTCAGCAGCTGGATGCTGGCAGCTGGTTTCTGGAGGTCAGGAATGCCCTTA
The DNA here is from genome assembly GCA_013397815.1 of Aleadryas rufinucha. Lineage (NCBI taxonomy): Eukaryota > Metazoa > Chordata > Aves > Passeriformes > Aleadryas > Aleadryas rufinucha. The sequence continues at coordinate 60,422 of VZTH01003805.1, read as the reverse complement.
GGGTGGCTGGTTAGGAATGGGTGCATTTTGGGGTGAAGCATTAGCCCTGCCCTGGGGCTCCAGAACCTTCCCTCTGGAGCACTGGCCCTGGCAGACACCCGGACAGGGTGCAGAAGCCTGCACAAATCCCTTGGGTGCGGTCATGCCCCAAGCTGGGGTTTGTTCTGACTCCTCAGCTGAGTCATGGAGGAGGCTGCTTTGAGAGATGTCTTGTGTTTGCTCTGAGCTGCACAGCCTGCCTGGGCTTGAAGGCAGCTGTGGCCAAGCTCTTCCCAAAAGGTGACTAACTACTGCTGAGCAGCTTTGAATGCCCACAGGTGTTGGGGCTGCTTGAATTCTGCTGTTAGTGGGGAGGAGGGTAGAGGCGCCCCATGGATGTGCACAGGGAGGATCCCTGTGTCTGTCTGCACTGGAGAGCACATGGAGAGGCCAGTGTAGGAAACTGAGAGTCAGAGACAGGCACCAGTTTGGGATGTGGAAGCTTACAGGTGGTCTGCCTGTGATGACTGCCCCTCTCTCCCCCTTGCAGCGGAGGCCATTTCCCACTGTGCAGAGTCTTTCTCCTGCTGATCGCAACGAGACAACCAAACAGAGGATCCCATCCCTGGGACAGGCTCTAGAGGCAGCCAAGCAGAGCAACATCTCCATCATGTTTGACCTCCGGCCTGAGAACCACAGTGACTACCAGAACTTTGTCAATGTCACCCTGGGAGTGATTTTGCAGTCAGGCATCCCGCTGCAGCAGGTGAGCTGGTCACCACCCCGCCCCTGCCAGGCCCTGCTGTCACACCCCTGCCTGGTGGGAGGTGCCCTGCCGGCCACACGGAGCATTCCTGACACCCCATACACCACATCCCATAAGTGATCCCGGCCGGGCAGCCCTGCCCAGGTGTGGGGTTCTCTAGCTGGGAGAAGTTACCAATAATTAGGGTTTAATGCCTACAGCTTCAGACCCCTCTAAATACTTTGGTTTCCCAGCACTGGCCACCCTGGTGTGTAAACAATGACTCAGTCCGGGGAGGGGACCAACACTGCCAGCATGAGCAGGAATACAATGCTGAGGATTCCACCTCCCCACAGTCCACCACACCCCTCCCTGCAGCTCTTGGACTCCTGCTGCACCCTCCTGTGTTCCCATTATGCTTCATGCAGCCCCTGGAGCACAGGATATGTGCTGCCCTTAGGGGATGAATCAGCACTCAAATCACCTTTCTTGGCCTTTTGGGAATGCAGAGCAGGACGGGACATAGAAAAGACTTAAGCTATAGTGCTGATCCAAGGTGCATTCTTGCTGCACAGTTGGGGCTAAATAGATTCACTTCTTGATCCATTAAAGGACCCAGAAAGGACTTAACTGTTGCAGATTTCCAAGGCTGGAACTGCTTTCTCCCTTCAGTGGGACCTGTTGTGCTTATTTCTTGACTAGAGCAAGCTCTTAGGAGACTGTCCTGGCTGAGATCCTCGTGGAGGAGCTGAGTGTGGAGATGGGGGGCAGGAAGCAGCTGTCTATACAGGCCATGTGTGCCTGGACCTGCGAGGGAATATTGGAAGAGAGCAAACTCTCTGGAGCACCTCTCCTCTTCACGTGCTCTCTGGCTCTTGCGTAGGTCCTCTGGCTTCCAGATGGGTTCAGGGAAGACGTCAAACAGCAGGCCCCAGGTGTCCAGCAAGTCTACGGCCGGAAGAGACTCAAGAATGAGAAGGAGCCAGTACTGCACGTCAATCTGCCCTACCAGGACATGAGCTCTGAGGAGATCAGGTGAGAACCCGTTCCCAAGTGCCTGGGAGTTATGGGGGTCTGGGCACTGTCCCAAGGGCCAAGAGAGGTGAGGGCCAGCTGAGGCTGAGTGCTGGTGTGCTGCTGGGAAGGGCTGGGTGTGTGCCTTGTGGAAAAGTGGCAGGGCTGGTACAGAGGATGGAGCTGGCTGCAGTCCTCTGCCTTGCCAGCAAATCTGCCCTGGGTCTGGATCTCCAGACAGTTGCTCCATGTGGCTGGAAGCGCTGGATCATATCCCAAACGTGCAGCCCTCTCTGGCTGTGCAGTGTGGTGGTACCCTGCTGTCTCCTACCCTGACCATGGCTGTCCCCATGCAGGCAGTACCGCCAGGACAACATCTCTGTCAACTTGTATGTGGTGAACCAGCCCTGGCTCTTCTCCGTGCTGTGGTGTTCAGGGGTGAGCTCTGTCACCACCAACGCCTGCCAGGTGCTGAAGGAGATGAAACATCCTATCTGGCTGCTTGTAAGTGATCCCTCCATCCTTCACCCTGCCCCACAGCCCTGTGTCCCAGGCACCTGTGGGTGCCTTTCTGCAGCAGCCCTGTGCAGCTGCCTGGAGGGTGACTTCTGCTCACTGCTGTGCTGGCATGAGTACATGTGACCCCGTAGAAGGGACTGGTGGCACAGCAGGCAGGGCTGTGCCACAGCAAACCACCCCTAGCTGGTGTTCAATAGCTTTTCTTGTTGCCTTGCAGCCCAGCAGCACATACTTCATGATCTGGATTGTTGTAGACTGCGTTTCCTTCCTTATCATCATCTGGGCCTTCGTCTTGCTGAAGTAGGTTTGATCCCTTTCTCCTTCCCAAGGCAGGTCTGTTGGGGGACGTTGTGGTGTGCCCTGGATGGCTGGTGGAGATCCAAACCTGCTGCCACCCCTCTGTGGATGCAGATCCTGGTGGGGTCCTCTCCTGTCTGGCTAAGACAGAAGTGTGTGGAGGCAGATTTTATCACCAGGCTGCAGCTAAAACTCTGCCCTGACCCTGCCTCAAGCTGCTGGATGCCTTAGTTCACACTTCCTAACCCACTCTGCACTCCAGGGCTTGGTGGGCTGAGGCTGGGGGATCCTGGTCCTGCTGCTTTTTACCAGAGCTGCAGGCACTGAGAGCAGTTCCCTCTGGGACTGCGGGGCCCCACAGCCTCCAGCTGGCAGCTCAGGGGAGGGAATGGTGAGACCAGACTTGCATGCTAACATCGATCCTCTTCCATCTCCTAGGAAATGTTCCCACAGAAGACGGCCAGCGGGTGAGTGCGCATGGAACGAGAGCTTCCCTCCCCTGGAGCCAGGCTCTGCCTGTGGGACTCTCCCTGACAGGCAGGCAGCTTTCTCCAGCCAAACGTGACGGAGTGGTTTGGGATGGCTGGGTGGGGGAGGGAAGGGAATCCCAGCCCAGGGAGTTCCTCCTGTCTTGCCCTTAACAAGCAGCCCTGTGGGACAGCACTAGGGAATCCCACATTCCCCAAGTATCCTCAAACCTGCTTTTCAGGCTGCTCCGCCTGTCGCTGCGGGATGGTGGCTGCCCACAATGACTGTTTTTTCTCTGTCTCCTCAGAGTCTGAGACGGATGTGCTGCTCACAAAGATCAACAGCTTGATGCAAGAGTGACCCCTCTTGCCTGCGTCAGCCGTGGGGAGGGGCAGCCAGAGCCCTGCACAGCTCAAGCGGGGAGCACTCCTCAGGCCAGCTTCGAGGCTCCTTTCCTTTTCAGACTCCTTCCTGAGCCTCCCTTCTACCGTGGCCTTCCTGGCTCCTTTTCGTGGTGCACAGCTGCCCTCAGCTGAAAAGACTTGGAACTGGGTTCTCATTTCCCACTGGCAGCAAGGAACTAAAGCTTTGCAGGGGTTGCCTAGGGGCAGAATGTTTATCCAGCAGTGCTGGAGCTGAGACCTCTCCCTTGGGGTTTGGACAGGAGCGGGGATTTGGGTCGCTGTTTGGTGCAGGGGAAGGGCTGTCTCTGCTTGTTGTCAGCAGCCAGTGGTGGGGCACCTGGTTTAAGGGCTGCTCCCTTGGGGGCTGCCCTGTCCCGTGGCTTGAGGAGTAGGAAGGGGGGTGCAGAGTGGCTTGTCACAAGACAAAGGGGAAGCCGAGCTCTTCACCCTCCCATCCTGGACAGAAATCCTGTCCCGGCTGCTGCTGGCTTCATGTTCACGGGGCAGCGTCCTGGCTCTCCATGCAGCAGTTCATGCCTGTTACTCGGGAGAGAAAAGGAGCAGGGCAGGGGGTGGTGGGTGTCAGGGGCTGGCAGGACCGCGCTCACGCTCCTGTTACTGCTCCAAGGCAGNTCGGCCGCTCGCGGGCTGGCACGGACCGGAGCGGCCGTCGGCCACGGCGGAGCGATGATCCGCCGGGAAGGTAAGGAGCGCACAGCCCGGCCCTGCCCGCCGCGCCGGGCACCGCGGTCCCGCGCTCAACAAGTGTCTGCCCCGCCGGGACCGGCGCTGGGACCGCGCCCGGTGCTCCGCGCTCCTGCCGGGCAGCTCCCGCCCTCGCTCCCCACCACGGGCGGCCGTGAGACCCAGGGGTTAAGACCGGAGGACTGGGCGCCCTCGCTTCACGCTCTCCTCGGGCTGTGGACACGTCGTGCCGCCGTGGCTCAGAGCGGGTGGCCGTGGGATGCTCTGCTTGCAGCTCACTTGCGTGTTGCGGGGAGGAGAGCGGTCATGGGGGTTTGGACTCTGCGAGGAGGGGCTTCCTGGAAGTGGGACTTGCATGCACCTTGAGGCACGTGGAGATGGGCCCTGGACACCATGTGCTGTTTCTTGGGAGCTGTAGGAAGGGTCCTCCGGTCTCCCTGCCACGCTGGGTGCACAGCACTTCCCCAGATCCTGGAGCAACTCCCCTGCTCCAGCTGGCTGTCACCCGGTACGAGTGGCCAGCAGCACAGAGGTCAGCAGAGGGTGCATACCACTCTTGCTGCGCAGCCTGGGCTACGGTGAGAAGTTTACACCAGGTTCTCAGTCTTTGTGTCCTGGTGTGGTGGCCCCAGCTCTCCATCTGCTTCTTCAGCTTCTGCTGATAAGGTCAGGAATGACCAGGCAGAGACATCTCAGCCCTGTTTATGGTATGCTGGGCAGTGTCTGAAGCCACTGTTTTATCTTGCAGAAAAGGAAGCTCTTAGTAATAGCACAGGGCTAGGATTGCCATAAAGCTCGGGGAAGTCCCTTCTTTTCCTGGAGCAAGTGTGGAGCCCAGCTCCAAGTCGGAGATATTCACGCTTCCCCAGACTCCTTTCCCTGTTCTGCTCCCATGATGAGTCAGTGTGGGCTTGTGACACAGGCGGGAGGACCCCCTTTCGCTTTCAGCCGAGGAGAAGCTGGGAGGCTGGGTGAGCTGGGACACCAGGTGGCACGTACCCAAGCAGACACAGGCCCCCTTGTTTGATGACCTGAATTCTCGAGAGCCCTGTGATGAGCAGGGTCATCCTTTCTGCATGAGTTCCTGGCTTAAAAGATGAGTCTCCAGCAGTGGCGGGACAGCTTCCCTGCCTTCTCACACAGATGCTCTTTGTCTGCAGTCTGCCTGGGTGACAAAGGGAAATATCCACTCAAAGGGCAGGGATGGTCTCAAGGTCCACAGGAGCTCACCACCTGCCTGAGATACAGGTCACATCTGAGGTCGGGGCTGCACTGGCAGCTCTGGCTCTCTGCCCAGAGAAGTATGGAGGTGTCCAGGCAGAGAGATCACAGCTCCACTATTTTAGGTCCAAGGTTTTCTCATAGCTATGGCTAGCCCAGTCGTTAACCAAAACGTTGCTTCATGGCAGCCTCCAGCTCCCCTCCTCACCAGCATCCCCTCTGACCCCAAGGCATGGTGTTCCTTTCCCACTTGTCTCCTGCTGACCCACGGCTGCTTGCTGCTTTGAGCAATTCTTGTGCTTCACCCTGTAGAAACCCAAGTTTTGCCACTCCTGTAGCTGAGCTGTTTGCACTACGTGAATGGGCCTACGCTCAGCTTTGCTGCAGCCATCTGGCCCTGTGTGGGAGACTGCAGTTCCTGCAGTAGTATTCATAGCCCTGTGCAACCAGAATGTGTCCAGCTCCTGAACGGCTTCTGTGCCTGGGAGGTGGCAGAGGTGTTCAGGCTGCCCAGTGACACGGGGTTCAGAGGTGAGTCAATCTGNGGCAGCGTCCTGGCTCTCCATGCAGCAGTTCATGCCTGTTACTCGGGAGAGAAAAGGAGCAGGGCAGGGGGTGGTGGGTGTCAGGGGCTGGCAGGACCGCGCTCACGCTCCTGTTACTGCTCCAAGGCAGCAGAGAGAGCGGTGGGACTCGGCATCGGTAACATTGCAGCAGGGCCTTGAACAGGGAGAGGGATATCGTGTCGGTTTGACTTGTTGCTGTCTATTTATGTCAATAAAGCAGAGGAGC
>VZTH01003805.1:31120-54238 GCA_013397815.1 Aleadryas rufinucha | reverse complement strand
CGCCTGGGGCCTCCTGCGGCCCCTTCCCCTGCCGGCGGCGCTGCCGGCCCGGAGAAGGAGCCGGCGCAGCCCGGACGGTACCGGCCCGGGGCGGGCTCGTTCCGCGGCGCCTCCGTGCCACCTACTGACGGCGCGGGGAACCGGGGCGGGCGGCCGGCCGGGCCCTCCGCAGCGTTTAGCCCCTGATTTTCAGGGCTGGTGGCAGAACCACCTCCCCTCCAGTCCCTGCCCAGGTCTCCGCCTGGGGCCCTCAGTGCCTCTCAGCAGGGTTAGCTTTTCCAGGGGTGTGTAAGGAGACTGCTTTTGTGGTTGTCTGACTTTTAAAAATTCAAACGGGAAGGCAGCTTGAGGCATCATCCAAGGCTGCACTCGAGCCTTCCCTTAACATCCTTCAATGTTAATGCCTTGTTACTCCTGTGTCATCTCTGCAGACACTGAACGGGCAGTGGAAATTCTGACCAGATACCAAAGCACCCTGCGGTCCCCGGAGGAGCAGGAGTTAAAAGCTTCCATTGGAAAAGTCTCGCACATCTTCCAAAGTGAACTCTTCCAGGCTCTGCTGGGTAAGCCCCTGCCTTGCAGTCCCTTGCAGTCCCTGCAGCCTTGTGTTTAGTGGGGTCTCCCGGGAGCCTGATCCCGCGCCGGTGCCTGGCACTGACCAGTGCATTCTATGGAAACACATGGCATGTAATGCCAGGGAGCTGGGCTGTCTTTCCCCTCCAGGGCTTGGGCAGGAGATACCAGGGCTGCAATCACTGGGTGTTTGTAATGTGAACAGGATTCCTCCGTCCGATTGAGGACAAGGGGTAACGCCTTCTTGATCACGCCACGCCTCATCTATCCAGCACCTGCTGAGGGATCCTGCCCTGCTGTGAGCACTCTCTGTGCTGTGCAGGCCTGGTGTGTCCAGGAAGGAAAACTAGATTTTTCTGTCTTTAAGAGAGAATCCACATGTACCCAAGCTCCTTTGGGGTATTCTGGCCTTTCTTGTGCTTAGACTCACTAGCACTCGTGAGTAACACACTGTTCCAGCGGCTCTATTTCACCCAAGAAACAGACTTAACAGCAAGGCTCGTCTTGGGGCTGGACACCAGAAAATGGCGTTTTGAGTACTGTGTAAAGTTCTCCATGTGGATTTAGACAAATGCAGCTTCTCTGTGCAAGACACACAGCTATCTTGCTATTCTCGTTAAGTTCTGTTCACTGCGGGCCTTGGGAAACGCAGCCCTCGTGGTTTCTGTTCCGGGATCTCCTGGGAGAGAAGCTGAGTTTCCCTGGTGGGAAGGAAGGGAAAGCACCCCAGAGGCTCTGCACTCTTAGAGGAAGACCCAGGCTCCAAGGTGCAGAGCTCCACATGTGGTCTGTGGGTCACACTCAGTGCATTTTGACCCAAGGCTGTCTCAGCCCTGGTGCTCTCCCCTACTGTCGCTGTTCTCTTGGCAGCTCTCACCTTTTCTTCACACCTCTGCAGCCAGAGTTCCACTTCTGTGCCCGCAGAGATGAGTTGCCAGCAGCTCCTATGTGTTTCAGGTTTTCCATTGAAAATGAAGTTGTGTGGTGTGTCCTGAGTAATTTTATTCTTTCCTTTTTTCTTTCTTGCTATTGGAGCATCACCTGGAGACTTTCAGTCCCAGCATGTCCTTTTAAAAGGCTCGTGCTGGAATGCCTGTGCCAGCAGCAGCAGAGCCATGCGACAAGGGTGGACTCCCCAGGGCAGGTGGGCCCCCACACTGAAGGAGCCAGTGTACACATCTCCTTTCTTATCTCTTAATTTATACAACCCGCGCTCTAAATGATCCCCAGCCTGGAGGCAGCGATCCCGAGCAGGGCTGTGACCTTGACCAACCTGACATTAGCCCAACACCCCTGGCTGCTTTGTGTGCTGGGCCAGTTCTCCCTGGGGCTGTGTGAAGGCATCAAAGCGGCTTTCCCAAGGCCCGGGGCTGTTGCTATTAGTGCAGGAGTGCTGTGGAGAGAGTGTGGCTGCAGAGAACACGTCTGCCGAGCTGGCTGCAGCTGCACGCTGGCAGGCGGATGCTGCAGAGTCCCCAGCTCCCTGCTCTCAGCCGTTTGTCTTGGTGTCCTATCAGCCCTGGCACGGGGGAGTGTTGGGAGTGTCGCTTGTTTACTGGTGACCTTTTCAACTGGTTTAACAGGATATTAACTCCCCGTGCCAGAGCCAGCTTTTCTCTAGATGTGTTTACCTAAACTAGGAATTTGCATTAATTACTTCCGCCCCCCCCCCACTCCCTCCCCCTGCTTCCCCTTGGAGAGTAGGTTTGTGAATTCCTCTGTCCCAGCATGGACATCGTGTCTGGCTGCGTGCTCGCTGTGGCCACACACGGCTGGCACACACGGGGTTGCCTCGTGTCCACAGTCCAGACCCACTGGAGCACAGTGACAACTCTGCAAGGGTGATAGAACATTGCTATTTTATTTATTTTCACCCCTCCTTTTCCCAGTGGGCCGCTGTGTCTCTGCCTGAAGTCTGCTCCAAGTCATAGCACTGGCTCAGTGTGGGAGGAGGATTTGCAGGAGAGCACAGACACACTGCTCAGTGCAGAGCTCCCATCTCACTGCCCCACGCCATGCCAGATGCTTCTGGCTCTGGAGAGGCCTTAGCCTGCAGAGGTCCCTCCTCTTGCAGCCTTTCAGCAACACAGCCCTGCTTTTTTTCAGCCCCTGGGGAAGATGAATGCATGAGCGTGGTCCCTCCCTGTCCTCAAGCCGCCTGCTCCTGCAGGTAATGCTCTTCTGGAGCACACACTGGCTGATCGGAGTTTGAACATCAAAATCCATCAGGCCACAGCAGATCCACCAGCAGTGACAAACATCATGGAGTTTACCAAGTTGACCCACATGAAAAATGCCAGGGATGTGACTTTCCATATGCTTTTGTTTACCAAATAAGCTGTTTGGGGGTCTCCAGAAGCCCCAACCTGTGTTGTGTCCAGGATGCATCCGTGTTGTGCTGGGTGTATCAGTCACTGCGATCGTGCCCGGTGTTGCTCTGCACATGCACCATGTCCTGCCAGACTCCTCTGAGCACGGCACAGCCCTTTAAATCCTTGTGACCACCTCCCTGTCCCCAGAGCTGCCTGTGCTGGGGACACGCTGCCTGTGCCAGGACAGCTCCTGTCCCGGCGGGTGCCGCGGCTGCCTCGGCACGGCACGGCACAGCGGTGCGGGAGCTGCTCTGCACTGGAATGTGCCAAACCCTGCTCCGCACAAAAGAAATTCCTTGGCTGTGCAGAGGGAAAACAGGCTGTGCTGGCTCCCTTCTCCTGGCCCCTCTCTCCCCGTGTCTGCGGCTGTGGAGCCGAGTGCGTGACTTGCAAGGAAACAGCCCAGCAAAGGGGTGCTCCAGGAGCCTGGGCTGGGGCGGTGGTGGCCTCGCTTTCCCTTTGCTCCGTGGAGCCCCTCAGGGAGATACTTGGTCTCTTGTGCTGCCAGGGAGGATGGGACTCACACACAAAAGCAGCTCCCTGACCTTTCCTTCCCAGAACCAGGGCTGAAAGGGGCTGTTGTGCCCTTTGCAGCGGGAGAAGTTGGTGGACAGGCAGGGTTTGTGTATGTCCAGCTGTCCCAACTGCCAGCAGCCCAAGGGGCTGAGCTCCTCCCAAAAATCCTCTGGGACTCAACTCCTCTCCTGTGCCTGAGCAGTGGCCGGTGCAGACCTCTGTAAGTCCTGCCAGCTGCTTGGGCCCCCAGTCCTCCCCTGCAGCCTTTTTTACCCCACAAAAGATTCCTCCCAGAGCACCCTGATGTGGTAAAGGCAGAAGGAGAGGCAGGTGGTGCTTCCCTGGGTGCAAAACTCCAGCAAGACCAGCTTGCCAGCAGCACTGCCTCACTGGGTAATGGCTTCACCAGGCGGCTGCAGGAGCCAGGGTGGAAAACTGGAGGAATCTGGAGGATTCCCAGCCCTGAGGACTCCTCCTCTTGCAGATTTGCCCATAGCAAGGATGGAAACTTGCAGCTTGCTTGAAAAAGATCTGCTGCGGCAGCCATGGGTGTGAATGGCAGTGGGGCCATGGCTGGGGGTCTGGTGCGAGGCTGGGGTTTCTTCTTGGGGTAAATCTGTGGTGCTGCAGCTGGTGACAGTGCACACATTGGGGAAGAAAAGTCATTTTCTGGCTGGCACAAGGGCACTGCATTAGTGCACAGATGCTGGTGCTGTAGAAATATTTAATGACATTTATTTGACGGGTTAACTCCAGGAAAAAGTTGTTCGAAAAATTCTAATCTCTGCAAATCTCGAGTTACTTTTCCCTATTAGCTCCAGAATGGATTTACATGTCATCTCACAGAAAATGGGCTGTAAGACAAAACATGCAGCTTCATCTTTTGCTACCACAACATCCTCTTATGGAGGCTTTTCAGGTAGTGCTGCTCTTAAAATGCACAGGTGAGGCAGACTTGTGTGCAGTTTGCGATGCTCCTAAGAAATGAGGGAAACCAGCATATATTTAAATTATCTTTAATGCCACGTGCATGTGTCCTAAAATGTACTTCTGTCCTTTGCTGCCTGAACCCTGTCCACCAATCCTGAAACTCCTCTAATCCCTGGTGCCAGCAACAATTCTCTCTTCTGGCAAGCACCTAAACTGGGCTGAGGGTTTTGGAGGTGGAGAGTGGCTGCTTCGGGGGACAAGTTTCCTGCCCTTCAGGCGCCTTGCCAGCTTGGCTGCCCAAGGCTGTGTTCCTGCAGCAGATGGGTGACAAACGGGGATGCCAGCAGCAGCACACCCCCACAACGGGGCTGTTCAAAATCCTGTTTTCATTCTTGCAAAGTTTTGTGTGTTCCCAACGTAATCCATGCAGCCAGAAGCCGCTGCTATCCTGTTACGCAATTATTATTTTTGTAACCAGAGGGAGAGATGTTTTAGCACGAAAACAAAGTCCAGTTTCTCTGGCTGTGAAGTGAGTGCTTGCCGCGACCTCGCGTCTGATTTGGGAGGGTTTCGGGGGCTGCCAGAAGCCTGTTTGGCAGCCAGGAGGCTGCAGAGGGGGTGCCCCAGGTGCGGTGGGTACATCTGGGGACTCCCACTCCTCCCATTGTTGCCAGCTGCCACGTGTCTCCCAGGGCACAGGACAGAGCCTGGCAGCACACAACAGCAGCTCCGAAAGTGGCACTGATGCCAGGCAGCGGCACGGTGCTCCCTGCACTCCGGCAGCCACAGAGCCTGGCTGGGCTGCCCTTGGCACCCAGCTGGTCTGCCAGCAGCTGAGATTTATAGCAGCTTTCCCCCTGCAGCTGGGAGGTCAGAGATAGGGCAGCCCCTGGGAGCTGGAAGATGGGGGTTGATGCTGCTCTCGTCCCATCTGCAACATGGATGTGCTGCTGCAGTGCATGGGCACGTGGTTAAGCACTGGGAGAGAGAGTGGGGAATTGTGCCTGGGCGTGCAGCCCTGCTCTGTGAAAGCATCCCTGGTGTCACAGGCAGAGTAGGAGCTTCAGACAAAGTTTATTATAAAAGCTGTTGAGTCATGAGGTGAAGAAAGGACACCCTTCCTTTCTAAACTCATCCTCAGAGAGGAGCCTGAGTGCAGCTGGATCCAGTCTTAGCCTCAGACTTTGTCAATGGTGTATGTCTAAAGGATTATACAGGTGTAATTGAACCTTTATACAACTTTGTCCCACAGGATTAAGGATGATAAACCTAATGTATTCATATAAATATATTAAATGATTTGTTTAAATTGATTACAATAATGAAAAGGATTAGAAAAGAAAGAGCTTAATCAGAATTATTTACTAAACAGTATGGATAGCTGTAACTACTAGTGTAGTGCACTGGTTTTGAAGCAATATTAAAGCAATTATATTAAAGCTAGCTAAACAATTGTTAAGTAGAGATTGATGTTGCTCACCCATACCAATGACCAAGGGCAAATCTCTGACTCAGCCTCGAGGAGTGACCTTGAGAGGTGTCCCCACTCAAGGGAAGGATCTTCACACACCTTAGGGAGGGATGACAGAAGTCCTCACTGTGTAAAAGTGTGACTGGCCTTTTATAGTACAAAGTGATTGACTGTCAGTCATATGCATTTTTTAGATTATGTGTATCAGACTTAATCAGCAAAATATGCTTTGTGCTGAAAAAGGCGTGAGCAGCTCTTTAGTTTCTTCTTCTCATCACTCCTGAGTCTCACTTCCATATCAGAGCATGCACATTCTTGCTGCTCCCACCTTCAGTCAGGGAGCATGTCTTGCATGTCCTCGTGGTGGGGTCTGAGAGTTTGGTTAAGCTGGTCTCAGTGTTCTTCAGCACTGAGAACAGCACACCCTCCTCACTTGATCTCATCACTGCTCTGCAGACCCTCCTCACTCAGGCCTTCACTGATGAACTTGTAAGACAAATTTCCAGCTGCTGTACCCCTGCTTAGGCAGAGCATCCTGCTACACCTGGGAAACAGCCTCAGGCAGTGGTCAGCGTGTCCCTGCTCACACTGCCAATGCTCACCAGATTTCCTGTTGGAATCTTTGTGATGTGGGTGTTTAATACCTCGTGGTGCCTTGGTGTGGCAGAGTTTCAGGTGAGAAATCACAGACTGGAGGGCAAGTGCAGGTGCTTCATCCATGAGTTCCCAGGGAGTGCCATGGGAATGGCCACGTCCCCCTCAAGCTGAGACCCACAGCTTGCCCCTCGAGTCGCTCACAGAAGAGGAGCTCTCCAGCTTCCTCCACAGCAGATGCAGGTACAGAAAGTGAACTCAGGTTCCTGCTGTGTCTTTTCCTGCTTCAAGTGCTCATTTATGCTGCCTTGGCTTTTTGGCCCTGCTGACTCCACCAGGCTTCCTGTTTCCCAGGTGCTTGAAGGGATTTATTACTTTTTTTATGGCTTTTGGAAGGCGTTTACCAAACTCTTTTGGCCGACCTCTTGGAGCTTTACCTTTAACCTGTCAGCATTTACCATCCATTCTGGTTTTCTCATTTTGATGCAGCTTCAGCAGTTTAGATGAATGTCTTCTCATTTTCAATAGCCTCTTTTCCTCTGCAGTCAAGTCTTGCTTTCCTCTCTTTTGCCTTTACAGTATCCTCCAGCCAGACACTGCATGTCTGCTCTGATGTCCCAGTGGGTCTCTCTAAATAGGCTCAGAGCCTCCCACAAGTTTTTGTTACCCCTTCCAGTTTCTTCATCAAAACAGGTTCTCACTTTTGATGTAGTTTCCTTTTTGAAATTAAACACTTCTGCAAAGGATATGTTGACTACTGTGGAGGTGCTGGCTCTGGAGATGAACTGGGGGCTGCCAGGGGCCAGCAGCTGCCTGAGTGTGCAGCAGTGGGGGCTTCCTTAGGGAGGAGCAGAGCCCACTGCAGCCCTTCTGCTCCCTGGAATCCTCTGTGTGTGACCAGGAGAGGGTAAAATCCTCCTGGCTGGGCTGGGAGAGGGTCTGGGATCCCAGAGCCCCTCTGGAGCTGGGCAGCTGCTCTCAGGTCCCACTCTCACCCCATAACTCTCTGGAGCAGTGAGGGCTGGGACACCCCATTTTCATGCCTCTCTCTGGAGCCACTCTGGTTTACAGCAGCAGGCTCAGGTCCTTGGAGCCCAGCATGAGGGTGTTTGATGTCTGTTGTGGCAGTGTGCAGGTGGGAAGAGGGGAGATACCAGGGAGGGAGCTGGGGGTAACAGAGCTGTAGGCATCAGCTTTAGAGCTTGTACACTGAGTGCCCTGTGCCCTCTCTGCCTGTCCCCCAAGGCCAGGGGTGCTGGGGAGCAGTGGTGGGGAGGGCAAAGCCCATCAGCGTCAGGGCAGGCAGGCAGGGGCTGCCTGGTGCAGGAGGCTTTTCAGAGCAGAAGGGACAGGGGACCATGCCTGGGGCTGGCACAGCCTGGAGGAGAGCAGGATGGGGTGGGTTTTGGATTGATGCTGCTGAGCACAGTTTGCTCTTAGTCCCTGTGGACTGTGTGGTCATTGCTCCATGGACATTCCCACGCCTTCCAGAGCTATGGGCACTGCACAGTGAGCCAGGCACCCCACTAGACCTCTTGCCTTGCAGAGGGGGTGTGGTGGGCAACACAGGGAGCCAGCAGAGCCCTCTCCCAGGGCGCCAGCCTCTCACAGAGGGCTCAGACTCCGGGGGCAGAATGGGAGGTCACAAGTGCTGCACCCCACAGAGGTTGCTGTCAGGCATCAGGCTGCCTCCCGGTCCTGAGGATGTTTCTCCTGCTGTTTTGCAGATATCCATGAATTCTATGATTTCACGCTGCGCTCTGCACCCCTGCAGTCTCCGAGCCTGGATGCACGTCATGGCACAGCCAGGCAGCAGCTTGGGGACAGCGAGCCCAGCTCCACAGTCACACCCAGAGAGCCCCAAAACCTACCTGAGGTAAGAGCCGCCCTCGCAGTGCTGCGGGGCCAGACCCTGCACACTCCTGCGCTGAGAGGGATTCAAGGGGCACAGCAGGCTGCTGGCCACCACAGCCTGCCCAGCTCACATCCACGCTGCTCCCACACATTCTCTGTGATAGCTTGTCTCATTAATGAGGCAACCTCTCTGGTTCACAAGTGTTAATTGAATTACTCGTAATGCGAACAGCTCCAGCTCCAGCTCTGGCTCCTGCTCTGCAGTTGCAGCTGGATTAGTTGCTCCCGTCTGACGCTGTCTCCCATGGAGGCGTTTCAGCTCTCTGATCCAGCCACTTTTGATAAGTGAAGTAGGTTGAGTCTTTCAAGTTTCCCTTTTCAGGATTTTTTCCCAGCTCTCAGATGACTTGTGTCTCTCTTATTTGCATTCTCTTCAATTTTCAACAGCCTTCTATGAGATACAGCACCAGGTGGAGAGGCAGGAATTGAGCAGTAGGGTCTCAGTTATCTCAAAGGCACCAAGGTAAATAAAATTGCCTCGTGTCTTTGCAGGCCTTCTTTCCATCCCCCACTCACTGCCTCATGCCCTGCCATGGGATGCTGTGGGACCCCCTTAATCTAGAGATATACTTGTGCAAAAAGGCAAAAATTCAGGGATTCAGTTATTTCAGTGAAATAACCCTATTAGATAAACACCATTTTCTGCCTCACAGATTGAACTGGCTTCCCATCATGTAGCTGGGGGAGCTCCAAATTTGAGTGTCACACAGGGAAGATGGAGCTGAGTGATATCATCAAAGGCAAAACAGGAATTTAAAGGAGTTTGGGGATCAAAAACAGGGGGACAAAATGCCCCACAGTCACTGCAGGAGATGTGTCCCTCTGACTCAGGAACCACTTTAGTCCCATCTTTTCTTGACCCTCTTCACATTGCCAGTCCCTCTAGTTAAAGTCAGACCTGCAAATCTGGTATATGTTTATGAAAACATTCCTAAAGATGTTATACGATAGACAGGGGGATCCTGCTTTGGTTTTTTTGGGTGTCCTGTAGCCTTGATCCACCCAACAGTGAACTCTGCTGGCAACAGCCACCAGTCTCTGTGGCCAGACCAGTCTGTGAGTCCCCAAGGAGATGTGACATTCAATAAGGACATTTAAAAATCAGTGTGGAAATAAGCAGGGAAGCAACTGTGGGCCTTGCACAGCTGGTGTGAGCGGTGCCCCTGCTCCCTCCACTGTGCCCTGTCTGCAGGGTGGATGAAAAAAGCATCCAGTCTCAAGGCTTGCTTGCACTGAACACAGCCCAAGCCATTGACACCATCAAATCCCTCTTCCTTTCTCCAAAAAAAATGTGTTTGAGGCATCTTGTGCTGCTGAAACGTGAAATGCAACCCAGCAATGGCACAGCCCCAGAGTCCCTGGCCAGCAAACCTCCACCATCGCCTGCAATGACCCTGCTGGCCCTGGGGCCAGTGCCAGGCAGGCTGACGTGAGAGGTGGGATGCTCATCAAAGGCTCTATCCCCCTTGCATGGGAAAAAGCTCATTTTGGCCCTTCCAGAAGCAGTGGAGAGCCTGGAAGCAGCTGGCCTGCCCTACCCACATGTCCCCCCACACGTCTCATTTCAGGACTCCTCCTGGGACCGCGAGCGGAGGCTCCCCACGGGAGCTGGGGACGGTGCTCCGGGGACACCGCCACGGCTGGTGAGGGTGACGGCACGGCGGACGGAGGCACCGGCCAGCGTCTGCAGCCTGGTGCTCAGCTCTCACAGCACCCTGCCCCAGGTGAGCCTCCGTGCGCCCCACGCCACCTCCCGCCCTGCCAGCCCTGCCAGCGCCTGGCACTGAGGGGGCAGTGCCTGGCACTGAGGGGACAGCGCCTGGCACTGAGGGGACAGCGCCGGGGCCGCGTGCTCTCAGCACTGCGGGGATGGCGTTTCCCTCCCCCGGGGCTGGCGGTGTGTCTGTCCTGCTGATGCTCACAGCGGGAAATCAGGCGGTCACCCGCGCCAGGACGGCGCTGAAACCATCCCCTTGCGTTAGCACTCGCCGTGTCAGCCCTCAGGGCTCAGAGGGCAGGTGGATGTGGCGCAGGAAAAAAGAGGCTGCGTGGAGCTGGAAATCCTCCCAGGCCCGTCCCTCTCGCCCCCAGCGCTGGCACGCTCCCACGTTGCAGATTTCCGTATTTTTTTTTCTCCGAGCTCTTAAATGGCAGGTCCGTTCCTCAGCTTCCCGGGAGCTTTTCTCTGCTGTCTTGTTTACTTGGAAACACCATTTGTTTGGATGTGCATCGTAAAGCTCAGCTTCCACCTGGTGCAAGAAAATCGTTCGGGCTACGCGTTTGAGGGGAGTTTTAGGGATGATTGAAGGGCAAAATGCACTTTTGGGAAGGATGGAGTGGCCAGGAAGAATGGAGCTCACCACAGATTTAAAATTATATGAAAATGTTGTTTTTCTTGGCAAAGTTTGAAATAATGCTTGTTTGCTAAGTCTAAGTCTTCTTCCAAAGTATTTTAAATACAAAAATTGCACTGCCTCTTTTCTGTCCTTTTATAAATGTTTCCCTTCTTTTTCTGGACTGCAATAAAATGGGTAACACCCCATTTTTTTTCTCTTTCTGTTTAATTTCTCCTTTTCCTCTCGTTTCTCTCTACATTTTCAATCATTCACCATATCTTTAGCAGTTTTTGAAGGGCGAGACAGTGGTTTTCTGAATATGACAAGAAGATGAGCTTGGCTGCTGATTTCCATTTGCCAGTGGGTGGGAACCGCCACCACAGGGGCGTCACAGGGCAAAACCCACGAGGGGGTGAGAGCCTGAGCAACTGGGAACAGATTCTGTTGTGATTTTAAGGGATTTTCTTCCTAACTGTCCCAGGCCATGAATTACAGCAGCTCGTGCATCCAGCCCCAAATGCATGGCTGAGCTGCAATGTCTCCTTTAGCAGCAGATACCTAGATTTGATTTTAAGGCTTCGTGCAATGGGGAATCTGCTCTGTCCCTGGTCTGGCTGGCCTAATGATTATTTATCCTTCACATTAAAAATTTGTAATTTACTGTTAGCCTGGATTTCTCTTGCTTTAGCTCCCAGCACCAGGAAATTTTGCTGCCTTTGTTTGCTAGGATAAAGGACCTTGGCAATCAGAAATGTTCCCAACATGTAGGTATTTATAGATGCGTCTAAGTTCCCTCTTAACTTTCCCTTAGATAAACTAAACAGATTGGCTTCTTCACTCGCTCACTGTTGAGGCAGGTTGTTCCAGACCTGAAATAATTCCTGTCATTCTTTTCAGCCTCCTTCTTTCCTAGCCTGTGTCGGCATGGGGCCGGTCCCTGGTGCCAGGTGCTGGTGTTTTTGGGGTCACCCATCTGCAGGGACTGCAGCTGCCAGCCCTGAGCAGGGGGTCAGTGCCCTGAAAGGGAGGAGCAATGGGGACCTGGGTGGGCAGATTGGGACTCTGGGAGGACTGTGCTCTGGCAGGGCTCTCATCTGCAACCTCCTTCATCCCAGAGCATGGTCATTTCACAGCATGGCTGCAGGCAGAGCAGGGAGCTGGAGGTGAAAAGCTGTGAGGATGGTGGTGTTCAGTGCCAGGCTTCGCCGTGCCTGTAGTCCTGCCTGAAACTTGGCTTTCTGCAGAAACCCAGCAGCTTTCCTGAAAACCAGAGCCAAGCAGTGCTGCGGGCTCAAGCAGAGCTCCTCTGCAGCAGCCCCTGTTCTGGGATGCAGAGTCCTTTGTCACAGTGGTGAGCCTTTCCCCAGGATGTCACCTTCACTGCTGAATACAGGCCTTGCCCTGACAGAGGGGAGCATTTCCAGCAGTCCCCCATGTCAGCAATCTGGACCATGAGACAGGATCAGATGCCTGGGGCAGGCTGTGCTGCTGGAGCACAGCACAGGCCCTGTTTCTCATCCTTCACTCCTGCATGAAGGCACTGAGGACACCTCAGCTCCTGCCAGCATCACATCCCATGTCAGTTCTCAGCACTCGCAGCATGCAGGACACACCAGGGCCGGACAACACCTACACACCCAGCTCCTGCCCTGCCCCACGGGGACTTCTTGCTTTCCAGCCTTCAGTGGGTGCTGCTTTTGCCACAGGCATTTCCAAAGCGAGTTCCAGAAAAATACTGCAGATGGCAATTGCATCTGGAAGAACCAGGGAAGCTTTTATAATAGGTGATAGTTAATGCTAGGGCAGGAGAGCACCAGCTGCCACCCTGGTGCCATCAGCCCAGGAACAAGAGCTCTAGTGGACACCCTGCCACTGATAAAAGGCAGCATGATGAACTGGCTTTTCCTACCTGAAGTAAGTGCAATTCTCTTATTGCACCCATCGATGTAAATAAGTTTTCCGTTGTCCTGGCTGTGTCCTCTCCCCTGCCCGCAGCTCTCCACAGCATTGTTAACAGAGCAAAAGCTACCATGACCTGCTTCAGCCAGGAAGATGTGAGTCAAATATATTGCCTCTCCTCACAAATGCTTCCAGGAATAGGAAATCTCTGCCTGCTGGCGAGGATATGGGTGTGCTCTGAATAGCCCTGCAGTGTGCAAATGGCTGCTACAAAGGAAGAGCTGCCGGTAAATACAGCAACAACATGTGCTTCCTGTTGAGGCTTAGTGGGCTGAAACCATCCCTCCATGGGAAAGTGGATGTTCAGCCCTCAATGGGACAAGAGCAAAGGGACTTTGCCAGATGAAATGCCCTGTTGAGGCTAACAGAGGCACAATCCTGCCTCAGTTCTGGGGCTTGTGTGGGTTTTATTTGCTGAATCTTTCATTCCAGCCTTTTCCCGAGCCCTGTGGTTGCCTTAGCAGGGCTGCTCAGGGCTTATGTGCATGTGCAGCGGGAAGACTCACGAGGATGCTGCTCCTGTGGCCGGTGTCACTCGCCTGTGCTCGCTCCCAGGCTGCCAAGGAGGCTGCTGCTCTCCGTGAACGCCGTTTTCACCCTCCGTGCAGGGAGCAGCCAGCTGTAAAGATAAATGAAAGAGGAACAATGCCGCTGATGAGCGGAGCTGTGCGCCTGCGAGGAAGCGCTGCTCTTCCCCTGCCACCCTTCTCCCGCTTCCCAGCGCGGCTCTGCAGCCACTCTGACTTCATCGCTGTCACCGCGCCAGTGCGGGGCCGCCCCTCCGCCCCCGCCTGCCCGTGCATCCCATCCCTCCCGTCTGCCGAGGCGCTCCTCGCTCTGCTGCCCGACGCCAGCGCCGCAGCTCTGTCCTTGCTCAGCCTGACAGCTGACACGGAGCAACAGCAGGTCCCGATACGATGGAGAGCACTAGCGAGGCTGCTTCAGAGGACAGGCATTCCGTGCGTGCTCTGAGATCACCGGTGAATAAGAAACCTCGCTGGCAGGGGTCACTGCTGCCCCGGCAGGCTCCGGGTGTGTGGGATGCCTCTGAGCGTGCCCGCAGCGTGAGAGGCGCAGTCTGTGCTTTAGCCCTGCGGGGCTGAGGCCAGAAATGTCCCACTCTCCCCTCCCTGTGACCCAGGGAGGACACAGCTCTGGCAGAAACGCCCTGTCAGGGTGTTAAAGGCCCTCTTTGCCGCACCTGCTGCTGAAGAAGATGCATCCGGCTGCCCCATAACTCATGGCTCCAAGTGCCAAACAGGTCCATGGAGCTCCCCGGGGCGTTTGGCAGAGAAAAGCAAGCTGTGCCGCCAGCGTGGCGACCGGCTGTCTGCTTCTCCCGTCCTTCTCTCAAGTGTTTTTTCCTCTCTCCCAGTATGCCTTTGGCCAGAGAGAAGGGCGTGCCCGTGCTGTGCACCTTTGCCTGGCAGGAGCAGCGGGTCGGGATGCGACGGGCGTGCGGCAGATGCTGCAGCTGCAGATGCCGGCTGTGAACTCCCCGCTCCCCTGCCTTGGCTGCAGCCTCGCCGCTCTCCATTTTCTCTGTGAGATACAGGAGAGGGGAAGCAGCAAGGAGCTGTTTGCTGTTGCAGTGGAGCGTCAGGGAAATGAAGCAGATCTCTGATGCGGGCGAATGTCTGACAATGAATGCAGCCCCAGCAAGAAGCCCCCTGTCAGGTTGCTTGGACAGTGCCCTGCTGTCCCCACCACCCCATGCCCTCTCTGTGGGCTGACTGGGCAGGCAGCTGAAGCCATTGCTGCAGGCCAGACTTTACCAGGCCATTGCTTTATCTCAACCTGAGCCCATCAGCATCGGCCCTGCAACCCCAAAATCCCAGGAAGTGGCTGATACTCAAGCAATGGGAGCACAGAAGCAACCTGCTCCCGGGGGAACTCCCCCCTCCCCACTGCATCCCCATGCAAGATTGAGAGCGTGTTTATTTTAGGAGAAGCAGAGAAGAAAAGCAGCAACCCACAGCCCCAGAGGCCCAGAGGCTGCTGCCCAGTGTTACTTGAGCCACTTTGTGCCTAGAGGTCTCTTCAGGGCATTGAGATGCTCTCCAGCAATTTTATGTTTTGTCATTGCAGACACAGGCTCAAAAGCCAAAGTGCTGAACTCAAGAGGGTGTCTGTCTGTAGTTACACACACAGACTGAACCACACATCCGCCCTGCACAGCAGGGACACCCAGCTGGGCAGCCGGCTGCCTGTGTCCCAGGCATGCTGCTGCTCAAAGGGGGGGTCAGCAAGGGCTGTGTCAGTAAGAGCTGTCACTTCAGTGGACATTTTGGGGTTGAATGGCCTCAGCTTTACTAGAGGCTCTTGCTATTCCTGCTGCAAGAGATGAACAGGCTTAGACTTCAGTTCTCCCAGCTCAATATCCAGCTTCAGCAAAGGATGAAGAAGTCAGTAGAGCCACCAGGCTGTCAAAAATCTCATGCATGCTCACCTATTCTTACTCTACTTGGGGACTTTTTGTCTAAAACCAGCAGCTAAAGGAAGATCCTTGCAGACACAAAGGTATTTCTGTCTGTGCAGCATAGGAAAATCTTGATGGATATGATGTCTCCATTCACCCAAGTCATTGTCACTGTTTTGAAGTTACTTTGATGGTGTGAGTGCATGCAGCACTCCCCATGCAGTGGTGGAAAGGGAACAGTGAGGGGGAAGCTCTGGGCAGTGTCCAACAGAGAGCCATGCTCCAGAGCCATCCAGACAGGCTTGGAGTCCAACCATCCTCCCTCCAGATCAATGCTTCAGCTTTGTTTGCCTCCATGTAGTGTCCGTGTCTGCCTGTCCCCAAGGGAGCACAGCTGCTGGAACAACTTGCACACTGAGATTCACACTGATGGGTTTCATGTGTAGCTCTGGAAACAAGAACCAAGACCATTCACAGGCATCTCCAGCAGGATGGGGGCTGATCAGGGGCCAGGCCCATCAGTGCCTTGGCCAGGGGCTCTGGAATTGTGGAGCCTCCATGCCTAGAGCATGGGATGTGCCACTCTCTCCTCCATCCATCCACGTTGCATTCCCCCTCACAGCCACCCCAGCATCTCAGGAGGGTGAGGACAAATCCCCCAGGTGTATTTCTGCAAAACAAATGAGCTCTCCTCACCATTTTAAAAGAAACAAACCAAGCTTGAAGGCAGAGCTTGGCAGGCCAGCTGCTTTCTATCTGGAGTGCTGGAGCTGGGGGAACGTCACTGCATCTTAATGGCATCAGGCTGGACAGAGATCAGGATTCTGGTGGCAGAGGCAGCACTGGCACTGTTATAAATAGAGCAGCCACGATAACTGCTCATGAAGGTTTACAGTCTTTAGGATTTGGAGGATCAGTATCAAGCTACGCTGAGACATGTATTATCCTCGGCGTTGGTAGGAGCTAGGGGAAGTGCAGGGGGAGGACAGTAAATGAGTGTTGATTTGGAAGTCATCCCTCTTGTGAATCCAAGCGTGAGCCCTTGGAAAGGTGCTCTCTGCTGTGTGCTGGCTCCTCTTGCCTTGCCCTGCCTGCTCTGGGAGGGTTAAACCGTGCGTGGCTGCAGCAGTGGCAGCATTTCAAGCCAATCTCTGCCCAGTTGCAGGAAGCAAGGCTTTGCCCCAGGGCAGCACCTGCCAGAGCCCTGCAGCCTGCAGGTACAAAGCACCTTGTAGGAGTCTCAATGGCATCACACCTAAAAATTATTCCAAGCACTGAGGCTCAGGCAAAGGCCTCCTGCAGTCTGTGGCCTGGATAGCTGTAGGGGCTGGCACTGCTCAGGTACACCAATGTCTGTGCCCAGAGCACTGGCATGGACACCATTCTGCCTGGCCAACATCGCTTCCCCATCCTCACCACCAGCCTCACCACCAGCTTCCCACCTGCACGTGTCCAGGAAACAAGGCAATGTCCTGCCAGGCTGTCCCCCCTTTTAAGGGGTATTTTTAGACCAGATCATTTCACAGCCTGGGCTACAGCAGACTGAGGGAGGAGCTGTGGCAGAGCAAGGAGGGGGCACTGCACTGCAGTGCAGGGAGAGACCAGGCTGGACCTGGAGCTGGGTTTATTGCTGAAGCCAGGGGCAAGCTCTGCCTGCTGCTTTATGTGTATTGCAATCCTGTTGTTGCACTGTTCATCCCCTCTCCCTTGGCACCACGTACTGCACAGCTATTTCCCCTCTGTGCAGTGGTAGATTTTGCACAGCTCAGTCTCGTGGGGTGTTTCTGCAGGAAGATTTCATAAGCTTTAGGGCTCCGCGGCTGTGGGAGCGCTCCTGCGTTCCTGATCTGGCCTGGAACAAGAGTAGGGTGATGAAACAGCTCTCGCAGCTGCCTGCTCTCCCTCACACCGTGGCTTGGCAGCTCATGGCCTTTGGGGGAAACTCAGCCCAGCTGTGTGCTCTGGCCAGTGTGGATGTCCAGTCCCTGCGACCTGACCATCCCATGTCCAAGCCCTGACGTCAGGGTGAGAGAAACTGGCACATCACTCCTCAACACCATCCATCCTCCAGGGCTTGTGTTGCTAGCGTGTCACTCTCTAGGGACGGACGGGTGTGCCTGTGCCTCAGGAGCGGCTCCTCACCCCGCGGCTGGGGCCCGCTTTGAAGGTCACCTCGGGGCTCCCCGAACGGCCGTGTGGTGACGGGCGGGTGGCGGCAGTGCGCCTTTAAGAGAGCGCCGTGCGCGGGCTGCGGGCCTGCGGCTCGCGCGCTGATTGGCCGGGCGGGCGGCGCGCGCGGCGGGGGCGGGGACAGCCATTCACAAATTTCCGAGCAGCCCTTCCTCCCTTAAAGGGGCAGGGCCGGGCCAGCCAGGCGCCCACCTCCCCCTCACCGCGGGTGTCCGTGGTTCCAAGGGACACCAGCATTCGTTTTTCTCCCCGCGGCCGGGCAGGTTTCCCTGCCGCGAAGTGTGTTCTGGGCCAGCACTGCCCTGATGAGGCACCAGCATCCCTGTGAGTCACTGGCTGTGGGCGGTGGGAGTTGCAGAATGGGCTTTGCTCCATCTGGAAGGGGCAGATTGGAGCAGGGCTGGCCAGGGGAAAGAGAATGCGTGGACCCCACAGAGTTCTCCTTCTTGTTCCCCAAGCAGGGTGGGAATAATCGAGAAAGGGACATCCCTGGATGTGGGGAAAGGTCCCTCTGGGCAGGTCTGTGCTGCCCGGGGCAGCCCTAGATCTGGACAGAGTGGTGCTGAGCCCTTGCCTCCCTTTCAGAGCCACATGTTGACCCACTCTGAGGAGGGTACCTGTTCCTACAGGGATGGGTCCTGATGAGGAACCCCTGAGAGTCAGCCTGTGGGGCTTTGTGGCCCCAAGGTCATTTCAGCTTAGGCAGAGGCGGCCAGGAGATCTCCACAGGCTTGTACAGCCCAAGCAGGGTGTGTTTGGCTCCCTCTAAGACTCAAGTATGTAAGCACACCCAGCTTGGGACTAGTGAAGGATGCAGGGAAACAGGATTTCTGGTGATGTCACACGAGGCACAAGCCAGACATCAAGGTACAGCACCAAAAACATAGCAACTGATTCTCTTAAAGACAGTGAGATTTCAAAATACCTTGCTGTGACTCTGGTGGGGAGTGGTGAAGTTGTGCCCTGGTCACTCTGTCAAACCTTCCCTCTGCTCCATCATTTTCTAAAGGAAATGAGGCACACGCAAGGAGTGGGCACCCACAGACCACGGGGCACGTCAGTGCTGTAATTGCCGTGCCCCTGCAGCACCGAGGCTCCCCCCTGCCGTGGAGGGAGGTGCACGAAGGCAGCCCACAGCCAGCCCATGCTTCAAGTGCTGCAGCACAAGGCAGGAGCATCCCTGCCAGGTGATGGGGAGAGCAGCTGTGGGCATTGTGAGGCTGTCAGCAATTCCATAAAGCCTGCTGCATTTGATTGCTATTAAATAATGCCTCCAGGCTCTCCTTTACAGGCAGGGAGCCTGAGCCCTGCTGTAAGGACCTGCTTCAGGTCTCCATCGCTCCTCTCCCCACCCTCAGCACAGCCATGGAAGACATTTAGTTGTCCATGAAGTGAGTTGCAGAAACCAATGGTGTCTATTGAAGACTCTCGTGCCATTGCTGCCACAAGCGAGGATACAGCAGCTGGGCAATGGATCAGGGATCATTAATAGAATAAAAACGGTTTTGCCCTGGAGGAGAATAATTTTTTGGGCATCTGCCCTGAGAGTGCTGAGAGCTATTGGTCCCTTGGTATGCCTGGTTATTATTATCCCAGCTGCACATTTCCTGGCGTGAATTGCTGCTGGTGGCAGGAAGGAACAGTCGTGGAGTGAGGTGTTTCTTATCCTGCCCCTTCCCACTCACCTGTGACTGCACAAACCCTCCAGTGCTCGCAGGAACCTCCAGCCCAATATGTCCAGTAGCTGTGCAGCCAGCTCTACAGAGCACCTCCTCAAGTTCCAGTTGACAAGCCCCAGACAGAGAAAATGGCAAATCCCTGCTGGGTGGGGTCCGTGGTAAGGATCTGACTGACAGACTGAGCCAAGTTCAGCTGGTTCCTCTCTTTGCTGCTCATCTCCTCCTAGCCTGCCTGCCTGCCCAGATATATTTCCCTGCTGCCTCCCTGGGCTGCATGTGTTGGGTGTCTCTTTGTAGGTGATTGTGATGGAAAAAGGTGCCTCCCCCATGCAAAACTGTCCTCCACTTGCTCCTGAGCGTTGCAAAGGTTCCCTGTGTGCACCCGGGCTCAGAGATAACGTGTGGCTTCAGTTCCCCTGGCAGGATCCAGCTCCTCTTGGGTGAAAGTCAAGCACTCACGTGACTGCTGTTTCTGCAAGGAGCTGGCTGCCTTCAGCCTGCCCCATCCTCTCCTCCCCTGCTCCTCGAAGGGCTGTAGGTACAACAAACCCACGGTGCCTGGTCCCTCACACTTGCCTTCCTCTTCCCGCAGGACTTCATGCGAGAGGAAGGAAGCGGCAGCAGGGGCTGAAATGCCGGTGACACCAGATAAAACCTAGCTCTGTGCCATCTTCGTGCCTTGTAAATAGCATCGTCTCCGGGGATTTCTTGACACTTTGCTGAAATTAGCACCTGTAAAAAGAGCAGCTGCCAAAGCTGAATTTAAATAAGATGGGGAGAGTACCGGTAGGAAGAGGGTAGAGAATGAGAGAACTCTTGTTTTCCTTGAATCACTTCCCTCCATGAAGGCACCTGCCTGGAAATCAGCTCCCATCTCCTTTAGCCCTGCTCAGTGCTGACATCACTGCAGCCAAGATGCCCACAGCTGCCTGAAAGTGCTGGGCACTGTGCCTGCCCTGCCAGACACAGGCCTGGGCATCCCAGTGCAGGTGCCCACATCGCTTGGTCTCCCAGCAAAGCCACCCCCAGCTGCCAAAATGCCACTACTCACTAAAACAAGCTGGAGAAGTACAGAATGTGGATGCCCCTGGCCAGCCAGCCATGGCCTCCTCTTAGGCTTGATAAGGTACCCCAAGTCCTGTGCAGCATTAGGGGATGTTGCAAGCAGGCAGCAGCAACCATGGATTACTTTCTCCCTTTTAACTGGGGCTAGCAGGTGGCGCATGCAGTTCAGTACAAATGAGTAGGAATTAAACAACTCTTGTGGCAGCTAACATGGGAAATGTGGGGTTTGGGGAGGGGAGATGTAAGCAGGTAGGGACGGGCTCCAAAGAGCTGCAGCAGCTGAGGCTCAAGACCCCTCTGTTTGCAGGTGGCAATGAGGCACTAACAGATAAGAGAGCAGGGGGAAGTGGAGTGGGGTGGAGGCTGTAGTACTGCACTCCAGGGCTAGCAGTGAGGGTGTTTCCCATGTGGGGATGCCCATTGCATGAATGGCTGTGAAGGCTGCCAGAGACTGAGCATAGAGAGGACCAGACACCTTCCTTGTGGAGGATGCACCAAAAAAAAAAAAGGAAGGGGGGAAAAAAAAATCAAATTAAATGCTTCTCTTTATTGTTCACTCAGCTCCTTATTAAAGCATTTTTCTCTAACAGCTCTTGTCTTTTGCTTCTGCACTTCCTCCCCAAGTGAATGCCTATGTCCTTGCCTGCCCCCATCCTAGGACAGAACAGAAGGAGATGTGTCTGGAGCAGGACAGGTGTTAGCAGTTGGGGTGACAAATGCTGCTTGTGCAGTTCCCTGGTGCTTTCCTCCCACCCAAGTCAGCCTCTTCCAGACATGGGGCTCCTGACTGACCGTGGCCCAAAGATGGCTTTGGAGAAGACCCATGGCAGTGGAGAGGCCTCACTGGGTGGCCACTGCATGATCCCTGCAACCTAACCCTGCCATCCCTGGGTGGGAACTGCAGTGGGAAGGAGGTTTGCAGCTGGGATGGAGCAGTAATTAGTTATGGTTGTGTTAGAGGTACTGAGCACATCTCATTGCTGAAGTGATCTCAGAGGTGCCACAGGGTGGGTAGCTGAGATGGAATTCCTGTCCTTTTGCTCTCATGTGGGAGACACTGGCCACCTGACCTTTTTTACAAGGCTTTTTGTTCTACTTTGGTGCAGCAATCCCCTATCTGTGATTCAATCTTGCCCCAGTCCCTCCTGTCATTCCCATCTGATAGCACAAAGAGCAGTAGAAGATGTGGAGATGATCCTAATTTCTTAAAACCTGGAGTGCAAATACCTCTCTTAAAGCCAGCACTGCATGCTTTCCTGCCATGCACACAAACACATTGATTAATTCTGAAGAAGCTTGCTTTGCATGCAGGCATCCCATCCTGCCCTGCCCTGGTGAGCTCCTGGGGACATCTGCAATGTCCTGTGGCACTGAGCTCTGTGGGGTAGAAACACTTTGTTGTGTGCAGCCATTGTCTTCATCTCAGTGCACCTCTGGCTCTTTGGGTCAGTGCCCCAGTGCCCCTGGGTCCCATAACTGACCATCCATCAGTGATAGCCCAGGGGAGCAGCAGGGTGAGCCTCACCTCTGGAGCTGTTTCCCAGGGCTCAGCAGCAGTGCTGTGCTCGGCTGCTCGAGGACACCATGGTGAGGACAGCTGCTCTGGACTTGATTGTCCAGGAACATTATGACTGTCCTAAGCTTGCAGCTGGGAACTCTCAGTGTCTGAGCCACTCCACCACTCCGTGGCATCAAGCCACCTTGTGATGGAGGCAACCAGAGCAGCCCAGAGACAGTGAAGTGCAGGCAGTGCTGGAGAGGACAGGTGCTGCACCGTGCAGTGGGGAACATGGTGCTTGGGGGCAACGCCGATCCTGATTATGGGGTGTCCTCTGCCCCCTCCCCTTCACCCAGAAGCAACCATTTCACTTGACTGCTTGGGAGCAAACCCTGCAGGAGCACCTCTGTCTGCAGAGGTGAAGTGCAGAAGTAATTTTGTATTGCAGTTTGAAGAGCTAAAGGAACAAGGAGTGGGCAGGGGCATTTATCTGCCCAGCCATCATGCACTTCCTCCTCCCTCAGCCCTGCTCGTGCCCAGGGCCACGTTACACCAGCTGCAGGAGGCCGGGAGGAGCCCTGCAGACCTTGGAACCTGAAGTAGGGTGTTGTACCACCGTATCTTGTGGCTCAGCTTGTCGCCCCCTCCTGCTTCTGTCTTTTAGCCATGTCCTGTGGGAGCCCTGCGCACATTTCATTGCTCGTCTACATATTTATGTACCATTTCTTGAAATAGTTTTTCGCCCACCCTAGTTGTTTTTTACAACCTTTAAGCATTAGGAGGCCAAGTTCAGGTTCTAAATGGTCAGATGTGGGATTTTGTAATGGATTTTCTTTCTCCCCATCAGTTTGTCTGGATGACTCTTCTGAACTTCTTCCAGTCCTGCACTTCTGTGCAAGAGGTGAAGGACTGCCTGAGCTGCACTGGGAGCAGCACCCATGCCCTGCTGCACCAGCAGGCATTTCTGCTCTGCTTTTACCATCCCCTGATGGCAGGAGGTGGAAGGCCCAGGAAAGGTCCTTGGGGTTTCTGCACCCCCAATGCACCTGTGGCTCATAGGGCAGTGGCAGCATCCCCAGGGTGCTGTTCTGGATGGAGCACATGTGGTAACATTTCCAAAAAAGCAAGGTGAGAACTGATACAGAGATGCAACAGAGGTGCTGCTGCCAGGCTAGCAACCAGTTCAGACCTGGAAAAAATTATTTCATACTCCATTGCGGACCACAGCTGAAGCAAAGCGAACCCCTCTTGGCGTCAATCACAAAGCTGGCAGGGTTGCCACGGCCGCGCCGGGGCTGGAGGAACGGCGCTGCACAAGGGCTGCCCGGTGCGCCGGGAGACGGGCTGAGGGCAGCCGCAAGGTGATGCGTGAGGCAGCGCAGCGCAGGATCTCTGCTCCTTCTGGATGCCGCCTGCGCGGGGGGCAGCGGGGGCGGCGCGGCCGGGGGCTGCCCGGTGCGGCGAGGATGAGCGCAGGGATGGAAGCGGGGATAGGAGCGGGGATGGGAGCGGGGATGGGAGCGGCGCCCCCGCCGCCGGGGCGGGGCGCGGAGGTTCCGCCGGCGCGGATTGGCCGCTGCGGGGGAGGGGGGGCGAGGGATG
>VZTH01003805.1:0-31085 GCA_013397815.1 Aleadryas rufinucha | reverse complement strand
CCGCCGCCCGCGGCAAGGCCAAGCTGGGGCCCCCCGCCCGCGACCCCGCCGCGCTGAAGCCGCCGCCGCCGGCGCCGGGGAAGAGCGCGGCCAAGGTGAACGGGAGCGGCCCGGGCTGGTGGCCCGAGTGCACGTGTTCGAGCCGCGACTGGTACGAGCAGGTACGGGCCAGCCCCGGGCAGCGGCTCCCCGGTGCGGGACGCGACGGGGCGGGCGGCTGTCGGGGTAACCCAGGGTTCGTGGCGGGTTTCTGGCACGGTGCAGCATCACTCCGGGGGCGTCGCGGGCAGCCGGGGTGGATGCTGGCGCTGCTGGAGCTGGATGCCGGCGTTTTTGCGGTTGGCCGTCGTCGTCGCTCGGGTTGGCCGTCGGAGCCGGTCGGGTTGGCGATGCCGTTGTTCGGGCTGGCTGCTGCGGTCCTGCCCAGCGTCGGAGCTCAGCGTTGGAGCAGCCTTCCCAGGGCCGAACGGGGCCAAATGGATCTTGCTGCTTGGCACAAGGTGGTCGTCGGGCGTGATGTATTTTGGACACCCCACCTGAGGTGCTCGCTGCTTACGATGCCGTTGCCTGAAGCCCTGGCAGCATCAAGGGCATCCCGTCATCCTGTATTTAGCAGGCATGGTGCGTGCTGCCCGCTGGGCAGCCTCGTGGGTTCGCGGTGTTGCTTGCCAGCGCTCCCAAACTGTCACCCACTCTCCATTGAGTTGTGGTTTCCTCGCTCTGCTGCTACGTCCCTGCTCCCCGAGATTATTACGTAACCCTGCTCTGGTCGCTGGCGTGCTGTGTGCATTCTGCCCCATTTCACTGCCTCCATTTCTTCCCACACACATTCATTTTATCAGTGTTCTCCAGGACCCATTCTCGGGCTGTGTCTCTCTCCCCTAAATGGAGAGACCAGTCTTGTTTTGAACCCACAAGCCAGC
The DNA here is from genome assembly GCA_013397815.1 of Aleadryas rufinucha. Taxonomy (NCBI): domain Eukaryota; kingdom Metazoa; phylum Chordata; class Aves; order Passeriformes; genus Aleadryas; species Aleadryas rufinucha. Next base: position 30,162 of record VZTH01003805.1, on the reverse strand, counting down.
TTAGAAAATGGTTGGATCTGTTTGCAAAGCATTAAAATGGAGGCTAGACCCTGCCTGAAAAACAATTTACCCTGCTTGAGAAAAAGGCATTTCAGTTTGCTTCTTCTGCTTCTTTCATTCATTATCTTCAAACCTCACATGATTTCTTATTGATCCTTCTAATTATTATTTCAAGATGCTGTAGCAGGCAGACACACGGGAATCAATGGGAATTCTCTCCTCCTCTGCTCTCAGCAAACACAACCCTCTTCTTCCCTTCCTCTATTTTTTCTTCATTACTGTCTCAGTCTGTAGCTCTGGTTGAAATAATTAGATTCATAGCTGATAGCTCAGATGATATTTACAGAAGGCACCAAAAACCCCAGCCACCTTCCTATGAGCCTCGTCCTGCTTTCTGTCTCTTTCTCTGCCACTCTTTGCATCAAAATCAGCCTCAGCTCTCTCTCGCCTGCTGATTCCTGGCAAGCATTCTTCCATCTTTCCTCCACTATCTCTTTCCTTCCCTCCATCCAAAGCAGCAAGCTCAGGGAGCAGAAAATCGAAGCACGTTTGCTCCCTCCTTTCTACTCCTGCTTGCATGAAAGGTCCGGCCCAGTATTCCTGGTAAGACGATTGCAAGCAGTGTGAGAAGGAAGTGATGCCAGCTGCATTGCTGCCGTGGCAGGCTGGGCAGGGGAGCCTTTCATGTTTTTTGCAATGGTGGAAGAGAAATCATTGTCTCTTTGTGGTGCTGCCATGGAGCTTGGGCTGCTCGGAAAGTCCGCGTTGGGAATCTCTGCTCTGCCTTTGCCTTTCTGAACATAAAAAAAAAAAAAAAAGGAGAGAAAATCAAAAGCTCCTCGCGGCATTGCAAGCAACAGAGGATGCCAGTGTTTGAGGCTATGGGAGCATAGCGGGGTCTGCATGTAGAATATGACGTGTGTGGTATGTGCAGTGCCGGTATCAGAGCAGGCAGCGTTGCTCCCTGGTGTGGAGCGAATGTACGCCGTGAGTAAAGCTTTGCAGCAAATACCTCGGCAACGCTCTCCTCCTCATCCAAGGGTGCAAAGTGCCTGAGCCCTGAGGAATCCATGTTCATCCCAGTCCAGTGGTGGGCAGAGGGACAAAAGGTGGTAACATGGAAACATCTAGGCATGGCTTGTGGGTTCAAAAGCGGGTCCATTTGGCTCTGGGAGGCCGGGAGATGTTGGGCTCTGGGTAGATTTGGCTGGGTGTTGCGGATGAAAAGCAATCTCCTTCACAGGCTGCCTCCGTGTCCAGGAGAGCCTTGGCTGGAGGCAGGGCTGCCATTTTTCAGGGCTGCCCCTTTAAATGAGCTCGCTGTCCCTGAAAGCACTTCCAGCAGCTGAGGTGGGAAGGGGTGCACAGGCCAGGAGGCTTTCCCGGGTAAGCAGGGATCTGTTAACCCCCTGAGGAGCTTCACCACCTCTCATTTAAGCCTTTTTTCTCCCCTTGCTTCTTCACGCAAGCGGAGAAGCGTGTGCTAGTGCTCTGCCACCAGAAACGTGCTCGCAGTTGCATATGGTGGTGTATGTTCTCTGACATCATGGCATACTCACATACCCTGTGTGCAGCTCCACCGCATGTGAGACGTGCCCACACGTGCTGCCCAACACACGGCACAGTCCCAACGTCAACCTGCACCTCCTCCCACCTCCAGCCCCCGTCTGTTCTCTCCTCCTGCCTCTCCCCTTCTCTAGGACGCATTTTAGCTTGCTCAGGCAATGCCAGTAACTGAGAACCCCTAATCCTCACCAGAGGGAGGGAGGAAATCTCTGAGCTTTAGGTATCTCATATCTTTTTTGCTTTGCTTTTCTTCTCCCCTCTGAGATCTCTTTCATTTCTTTTCCCTTATCTATGCATGTTCCCTGTTCATTAGTTCCCGGTCCCTGCACTTGATGTCATTGCTGTCCTCCATTGTTTCCATCGCTATCCCTCCTGTTGGCCCTATGCCCTCCTTGTCCCCCTTTGCTTGCTGGTGGGCGACTCAGTTCCTCCCCTGCCAGACTGGGGTGACAGGAGGACTCCTGGCTTTGGGGGAGGAACAGCAGTGTGATCCAGGGAAGCATCCCTGATGTGCAGCACTAGAGGAGCAGACTGCTCAAACCCCTCCTCTCCCCTGCACAGTGACGCCCATGGCCTCTCAGGAGAGGGCTGCTCAGCTGCCTGGCCATGCCCAAGCCCCTTCCCCAGCACTGGTCCAAGAGCTGGGGGTCCAGATGTAGCACCTTTCCCTCCCACAGGGAATGTCCAGCCCTGAGTCTTAGTTCGCTCTAAGGGCCCCGGTACCAGGCACAGTGACCACAGTGAGGACCCCCCATGAGGGTCCCAAGGGTCTCACCAGCATTTTCACATGGGGCATGGGCTGGGGAAGGGGCCCAGGGCAGTGCAGTTCCCTGGCATGTGGTGGGGAAGTGCCCTCTGCCCCCAGGGCTGCCCCAGGTTTGCTGGCCCTGCTGCTCCCCTTTCTGTGGTCCCTTTCTCCATCTTGGGGTGGTCACAAGGATGCAGAGGGGAGTTGGAGCAGCATTGCCATCAGTCCTTGACCACCTGGAAATGCCCAGAGCATGCCAGGCTTGTGTGGCCTCCACCCCTGGCAGAGGTGTTTCATGGCCAGGCAGGTGGAGGAGTGGGACAGATATTCTCTGTCCACCATCAGCAGTGAGTGCTTCACTGATTTTGAGGGGTGGTTTTTGATGCACAAACATTGCTTGTTGAGTTCCTCCCATGCCCTGGGAAATTCACTGCAGTAGGTAGGCACAGGACAGCACATCTTGGCCGAAGCACCAGCCTTTGCTGAGCCTTCAGACGGTGCTGGACTTGGGGCTCCTGTCTCTTGGGGTGTGGGTGGCAGGGGGAGGAAAGAGCCCTGGGGAAGCCGTGGGGGTTCAGACCAGGGTTTCTGAGTGATGAGCAGGTATGGCTGGAAGGAAGGAGGGAGAGCACCAAGGGGGCAGGCAGGAAGCCAAATACAGGTTGCTTTGTGGGAAATGGCTGAAGCCCCAGATGTTCCCTGGGGAGGTGCGAGGGAGGGTGAGAGGAACAGGGTGCCGGGGACATGGAGGCAGTGGAGGTGGTGAGGTTGGCAGGGTGATGTTGCTATGGCTACTCCCATGCTATTCATAGAAGAAATTAGCTAAATCTTTGCACTGAAACGTGGAGGAGGAGAGAGGAGGAAGGCGTTCTCCGTGTTTGGAGGGAAGGAGAGAAGCCAAAACAGGAAGGGGGTGAAGTTTTCCTTCTTTTCTCTGTGCCTGCACTGGGGAGGGGCATTTCAGGGAAGCACCGCTGCCTGAGCTGCCCAGCACTGGCAGGATGTGGAAGGATGCAGGCAAAGAGGAGCTGTCCCATGGGAAAGCCCCCCCCACAGAGCTTCCACACAGAGCCCCACATGGCAGGATGAGTTCTGTATCGTGCCAGGAGCACAGGAGACATCCTTTTAATTAAAGACAGCCAATCTGTGAAAGGTATTTTTGGCAACCTAAATGTAGATGCAACTGTAGTGAAACTTGTCCTTTGCGTCTGGCTCCATTGCTGAGCACGGTGCTTGTCTGTTCCTGGCCCCATCCATCTGCTCAGCCCCTGCTCTGTGGTCACTGCTGGTCCCCCTGTCCTCCCTCCACCTCCAGCATCTCTTCCAGCCTGTCCCCCTGCCAGCCGGAGTCCCAGAGAGTCTTCCCTCACTCCTCATCACACTCCACTCCCTCGTGAGAGTTTGATTCCCCTTCCACAGACCTGTTTGTCACCTCCTCACTCACGATGTGTAAATCTGCGTGTCTGTTCCTAATATATCCCCCTCCATCTGATCTCACCTCTCAGCTTGTTTCTTGGGCATCTCCATCTGGTGATCCTGCCGTCATCACCCAGTTGAGTTGCTATAACCAGGTACTGAGCTGCTCTCCTTCCCCCAAGCCCAGCCTCACACCCAGCCTCGCACCCACCCTCGGCCCCTTGCCCCGTGGACCTGGGAGGAAGCTGATTTTTCTGATGGTTTTGATGTTCCTTTCCTGCCCCTCAGATGAAATCAGAGGCCTAGATAATGCTTTTTAAAGTCATCCTCCTTCCCTGTGCCTCTCCTGGGAAAACATTAACACACAGATGCTGAGTGAGCTGGTTCTGCTCACCCGCCATGGAGCATCCCGTGTCCTGCTGTCACCCATACCTGCACTGAGGAGGGTCAGATGTTCTCAGTGCTCCTTCACAAAACATGTTGAATTCATTTAGGAGTGGACAGCTGAGGACATTTGTCTCCTTAGTTCATTTATTCACCTGTAAGACTTCCCCCCCTTTCTCTGGGCACGTGAATCCCTTGGAAAGGGGCCGTACACTTGTGCTTGTTGGCTTTTCTGACTCATCCCTTTAATACAGTAAGGGATAACGCTGGAATTAGAGAAGTGAGTTGAAGGACTGAGCTTAGCTCCTCTCCAGCTGGATTACAGACTGCTGCCTGCCAGCCAGCCCAGATGCGCACACTGCAGCCCTAGAGCTGCGCCTGGCTGCTGGGTTTGGGGTCTGGAGCTGCTGGAGGGACTCCTGGAGCAGCACAGGGAGAGGTGCTGGAGCTGGTGTCCGAACTGGCTGTGGTAGAGCTGTAGCTGCTGCTCTAAAGGCAGCATCTGAAGCCACACAGGTGGGAGAGACCCCATCAGTGCAACACGTGGAAGAAGAGCAAAGTACCTGCCAAAACTAGGAGGCTGTTGCCCTGCCACTGCTGGAGGAGGAGGAGGAGGAGGAGGAGGTGGAGAGTGCACTGGTGAGGCATGCAGGGCTGAGCACAGGCATGTTTCAGCAGGGGTGTGTGCAATGTGGAGGAAGTTGCTCCTCGTGAAGAACCTGGGGGCAGCAGGAAGCCCATCAGCCTCCACTGTGACAGCACCTGCTGTCATCGCTGTTGGAGGGATGCCCCCATGACTGCGCTTTCCACCAGCTCTTCCACCACGACTGGGACCTGCCTGAGCCCAGTCCTGACCAGTGCCAGGGATTCAGTGGGGATCTGCTGGCTGTCCTCAGGGTGTGCAGTCCCACGGGGGGGTGCATGAGAGGGAAACCCAGGGGACAGCTGTACCAGAGGCCCAGTCCGGGTACCCTGGGTGCAGAGGAGGGTGGGAGGAGGAAGCGAAGCAGAAGCTGTCACTGTTCCTGGAGAGTTGCCTTGTTCGGGTAAGCCCCTCGGCACGTCGTGTGCTATTATGGGAGGAGAGAAGCTTCCGTTCCTTCCAGAGCTGTGAATGCTCATTTAGAGAGAGGAAGTCATTAAGACTAATCAGGACGTAATCAGGGCCGTGGTTCTGTGCCGGGCGCCCGCTGCGCACAGCCCGGTGCAGGATGCTCTCCGAGGGGGCCGTGATCTCTGGGTGCCAGGGGGGAGCAGGTCCAGCACTGCTCTGTGCTGGGGCACGAGGAGCTCGGTGTGGGGGATGAAGGGGCTCTGCCTGCCACCCCAAACCCCGCGTGCTGGCAGGAGGGACAGTGAGCCTGGGGCTCAGCCTGGCAGCTGTGATTGAGGGATGGGTGTAACCCTGGCTGTGCGGTTGTGCCAGCGCTGTGGGTGCAGTGGGCTGTGTTAATGCTCACAGCTGGTTTTAACACATGCAAAGATGGGATGATGTAGGGAGTCCTCAAGGGCCCTCGTTGCAAATCCAGCAATATGCTGTGAGCATGTATCAGGGACTTAGAGATGAAAACTTTTAATACAGCGTTTAACAAGTTCAGAATACCTGAATTTGGAATGAACTTCACAGTTTAGCTTGCAGAGCTTGGTGGGGCTTACAGAAGAACTGCTCCAGGGGTGTAATTATTTTTGGGAACATGTAGTGCTTCAGAGCACCCCGGACCAGGCCCTAGATACTTTCTTGTCACCTTTGTATTAACTAGAATTTAGCTTGAAGCTCTGTTGATGGATCTTGGTTTGCCTTTCTTCCCACAGAAACAAGTTTCTTAACACTTGTTAACTGGGTGTGCACTGGAACTTACTGAAAAGAAGAAATTAGGATATTTGAATCCCAGGAACCAAAGAAATCTTTATTTTAACGCTGTTCCTTATTCATTTTTTTTCCTCCATACATATGTATTTGTCTGAGAGGAAGATAAAAGCGTGTGACTCTTTCAGATAATAACAACTCTTCCTGTGAAAAAAGGAATCAAGTCAATTTTATTTGGTATCGCCAGGTCAAAGAGAAGCAACTGAAGCCCAGCACCTCTGCAAATTGGGTCACTTATTTTAGTGGGCTGAGCCTGGAACAGGATGTCTAGCTTTCAAGTTTGAACACCCTGGCCTTAATGGTTTCTAAATGGAAACTTAGATTCCACAGAGCTTCTGTTTAGGAAGCTTTCTTCCTTCCCTACTGAGTAAAGGCTTTTTCCAGTCCCTATTTAAGCTACTCTTTAACANAAAAAAAAAAAAAAAGGCACCAAAACAAAGATTAAACCTTCAGTAGCTGCTTGTGTTCACATTGCACTTTGGGCACTTCAGTGGCTTTGCCAAAGATCCTTGTGACCAGGGACCTTTCAAGTCCCGTGTTCCCTGTTTCCGGCTGGCCGCGGTGCTTTGAGCCGGTGCCGAGGTGCAGCCGTGGGGCAGGGGCTGTGCAGCCACGGCCCCAGAGCCTGCTCATGCCACCAAAACGGCCCAGCTCGGATAGGCAGCCTGGAGAAAAGGGCTGCTCTGGCCTGCGAGCCACCAGGCTGGCCGGGAGCCGAGCACAGGGACACAGGTGGCAGCTGGCGCCTGGCTGGATGGGACTGACGCACTGGGTCTGGGCACCTGCAAGCTCCATTGTCAGCCCTACCATCGTTCCCTGCATCATTGATGCCACATTTTGAGCTGTGCAGGCCCAGCCTGTCACTCCCCTTCCTGCAGGCACACTGTTGGGTCCTGTCCTCCCCCTGCCCAAACCATGTCAGCCAACAGGCTGCTCTTGCAGGAGGTGACAGAAAGTGCAGAGAGTTACTTTATCCAGCCCAGTTAAAAGGAAGGGTGATTCATCTCCAGCCAAGAACTTCTTCAGCCTCCAAAAGTTTCCATCCTCTGTTTTCTTTTGCTCCCTTTCCTTTCCCTGCCCCAGCCTGTGGGAACCCTGAGGGATCAGCTCACCCTCAGGGCTCTGCAGCTCTGTTGATGCTCCCAAGCACCCTCCGCTCTGGCCACCATGTAAAGCCCAGGAAAGCAAAGAGAGATGAGCACAGGGATCTGTGAGGATGGGACCAGCCCTGGCAGCAGTGTGGTATCTCTCCCCTTGAGAAGGGAAAGGATAGGTCAAAGCATGGGCTTGGTGTCGAGATGTCAGAAAAGCCCTACATCTCACGGGCCAGCTGGGAGCCAGGCTTCAGTCTGGGAAGGGGTATGCCATGCATTGCTTTCGAATAGGAGGACTGTGAGGTGGCTTCCCTGGGCACAGCCAGGTGAAAGCCAAGGGGGTCTCTTGGGGGCCAGGAGCAACCTGGAGGGAAGATGCCAGCACCTCTCTGCTCCACACACCCGCTCTCCGACAGGGGCAGAGCCGGGACTCATCCCCTCCTTGCCTCAGGGAGCCTCAGGAGTGGGTTTCTGCCTGGCCTCAACCTTAGAAGTACCTAAAGGTTGCTCTTCAGGACCTGTGTCATCTCAGGTGCAGTGGGAGCTGCGTGTTGGGCTCTGGCTTGGTGCAGGAGGTAGCCCCAGCACTGGGAAAACCAACATCTGGGCAAAGGGCAGGCAAGCCTGGCACAAAGCAGATGAGCGTGTCAGCGCTCATCAGGGTGAGCGGCGGTGAGCACGGGCTCCCCGTGTGTGCTGTGCAGGCAGGACCTGAGCTTGTTCCTGTGAAATTAATTCATCAGCTTGGTGCAAACCCTCTCCCCCCAGCAGCAGGAGCCTGTTGGTGCCTGGGCACCCTGCAGCCGACCCCGCTGCTGCGGCAGCATCGCACCAGCCTTGGTGTCCCTGAGCCAGCACCTGCTTGTTCACAGCCAGAGCTCGACACGGTGGGGTCCTGCGGCAGAGCAGCTGCTTTCATAGCTGTAAATGCACAGCTTTCTACGTGCTTTAACACCCTTTAAAAAAAAAAATCAGAGCAGATGGAGCTGGACTACAAGCAGCTCAGTGTCGGCCCTGATTAGATAATTCTGTTGGGCATTTCCCCACTTGTGACCTCTACCCTGAGAGCTTTTAAAGGGATGTAAAGACCGAATTTCACTTATCTCCAGAGCCATTTCCTTCTGAGTGCTACTATTATACCTCAGATGATATGAAACAAAGGATATTAAAAGATTGACTTTTCACTCTGATCCAGTCTGGGGAATTTGCAGAAATAAAGGAGTTAAGTTAGTACTTTGCTTCTCATGCACTAGCCCAGTGTCTCAAGTAGTCACTCTGTCCTGCATGTTCCTTTCTGCATGACACTTGGGGCACACCAGCCTCCTGAAGAGACCAGCTCTGTGTGTTAGGCCTGGTGTTTGCCATCTCTGGAGGCTCCTTTTAGTCTTGTTAGTGGTTAAGATGGAAATGTGTTTGTATGTGATCACAATCCAGTTGCCTTTGTCCTGGGACATCTGTAGCACATGTATTTTGCCTGGATGAAGTTTGTAACTCCTAACCTCTGTGGGCTGGCACCCGTGCCAGTTCTGTGGAGGATGTGAAACTATGGCAAAGCTTTGGGATTTCAGTTCTGGAGACATTGTCTTGAACTTTCAGTTCAGAGTCTCCCTGCCCAGCTCCTGTGTGCCAGCCCTGAGAACAGCCCTTGGGGAAATGCCACAGGGCAGGACCCAATCCTCAGCAGCAGGCCAGTGAACCTCCTCCATCTGCATCTAACTGCAGCTTTTCTTTGGCTCGGAAGTTTTGGAAAATCGTCATGGTTTTCCATTCCTGCCTTTGTGCCAGCAGACGACAGCAGTAGAAAGTGAGGTGAGGGGTGATACCTGTAGACATTTGGGGCTTTGGTGCTCCCAGGTGACTTTGTTAATGTCACTGGGCTGCCATGGCCCAAGTGGAGCCCAAATAGCAGCAGTCCCTCTCAGATCACTACCCAGAGGGGATATCTAAGGGTGTTTCTGAAAGGCTGCACCCTGTGCCTGAGATTTTTGCCGAGCACTGCTGGCCTGCCTGGCTGCTCCCTGCACCTGCTGCAGTGATATTGTTCCAGCCTGCAGAGGAGGAGATACCCCTCTGCCCTGCATACAGACCCACAGCCTCCTCCCAGCTTGTACCACGGAGGCAGCTGCCCCAAACAGGCTCAACGCTCACCCAAGGCCTCCACAGGGAGCCAGTCCCTCTCTGGGGGCTGCCTGGGGCAGATTGCAGCTCCCTCCATCAGCACCCGGGCTGTGGCTGCCACTAGGACTGTCATACAGAGCTCAGTGAATGCAAGGCTCTGCTTCTCTCAGCCCCCGAGAGACCAGAGAGCTCTTGAATCCTGACCTTCAAACTTCATCCCCCTTCACCACGGTTCCCTTTGACTCCTGTTGCTGCCCAGATTTTCCCAACAGCTGTCCTCTGCCTCGCTGGCTTTGTGCCCAGATCAATCTCTCTGCATCTGTGCAGTGCCCTCCTCACTCCCCAAGGTCCTCCTTGAGTCCCTGCAGCCTCCATCCCCTGAGACCAAGTGCAGTCCCTTGTGCCTCTGCCTGATGGAGAGGGTTCAGGGGCACCTTCAGCTCCACTGGACTTTGGTGATCCTGCTGCCATGGAGTGAGCACTGTAGGACTTGGACCTCTTCTCTTTCCATTTGTAAACCCCCCCCTGCTCCCCAGGCACAAACAGGGCTTGGTAAATAATAGTGTGATGAAGGGGTTTGGATGGAAGAGATCTGACAGCCCCCATTGAATGTGATCTGAATGCACAGCCCTGTTCCCTCTCCTCCCTGCATGCAGCAACCCCCTGCTCCTTAGGGCATAAATTACTTACCGTTCCCTATGGAATTGAGGGCATGGTTAATTCACCAGCACGTTCCTGCTGCCCAGCAAAAAATTATGACGCTCTCTCTCCTCCCCTGGCTAGCAGAGCTGCTCAGTACTTCTGCCTGACTGGTGGAGGGAGGCAAAAGCTTTCTATTTTCAGGTCCTCTTCTTATTTCTGAGTCTTAGGTCTTGTCTGTCTATTCAGTAGGACAGGCAAAGTGCAAATATTGAAATATTTGCAAGTGGAAGTCAGAACTAATGCCCAAACACCTTTCTTGTAGTAGCTGGAATAGCTGGCCACGAGAGGCAAGTGGGGATTTCCTGGTCTGAGTTCCTCCTGACCATGTGTGACTTTGTTTTAGAGCAGCCACTCACAGTCGGTATCTCCTGGGTCCCATCTGGAGCCTGAGTGGGAAATTGTGCTCCTAGCAGTATTTTGAGATGTAAAAAATCACTAGTGTGGAATGGCTGCGAAGGATGCTCGGTGCACAGGGAGCAGGCTAAACAAAATATGTCCTTAGGGCTCACCACTGTGTGAGCGAGGCAATGTGATGTGTGATTTTTGGGCTATTATTAATTCAACAAAGGGTGCAGTGGGGCTCAGTGGAGGACTCAGGCTGGACCTGCAAAAGCCTCTATAACGTTATTATATAGAGCACTTCTCCCTGGGAGGGATCCAAAGCATCATTTGTGGAGTTGAATTCTTTTTATAAATCATGGGGCACATGATGGGCTACATCCACTTAGGCTGCCTCTTCTGCATCCTTCCTGGAAACTCATCTAATAAGAGCTGGCCTCTGGATGTTCAAACCTTGATGTGCTACCGGTTGTTAATTGCTGGCAGTAGAAGTGCTTCTTTTTTGCCTTGAAATGTGGAATCCCTTCCTAGAATTGCACTGGGGACTAATAAAAACCACTGCCAGGTTTAATATATTCTATCTCTCAAATTATCTGGATTAAATACAAGGACTGTGTACTGCCAGAGAGGGGATATTCCCAGTTTAACATTGCTTCTGGGCCTTGGAGATCCCAAGACACTGGACCTGAAAATTGTGATTCTCTTTCGTGTGGGGGAGGGGTTTGGCAGGAGTGCTTGGAAGTGGTCATATTTGCCTGAGTTAGAGAATTAATTGCCATAAAAACTATGGTTTTGTAACCAATAGTTACAGCTGCAGGAAAGATCAGAAAGCATCTGAATAAATCAAATTAACTACCTCCTGCTCCATCCATATGAGAGCAGAACCTTCCAGGGCAGGATTTAAACCACAGTCTGGTTGACTCTTAACTGTCTCATCCACTAATTGAGGAGAGTGAATAGTCTAGAAATAGGGTCAGCTAAAACAGGACATGGTGGGGACTGCCGTGCTGGGTTATGGGAGGGGGCTGGTCTCGGTCAGGGACGGGTAAACCCAGACAAGGGCAGTAGGGAGGCAGCTGGCTCCTGTGAAAATATCACGGACTCACGGGGGCTGTTGGGCCGTGTGGTCCCACACCCCTGTTAATAGACAGACAGTGGTCCCTGGCAATTGCTTCACTAGCCCACAGCTTGGCTCGCCGGTTGCCGGCTCCGATGTTCGTGATGCCCTAAGGCAGACGGTTCACTTCACCTCCCCCGGCAGCTCACGTCTCTTCACGTGTCTCACTCGGGCTCTTCTCCTCCTCACGAGCCTGGGGATGATGAAGCGCGTTCCAGCTCAGCGCTGACCTTCCGGGCTTTGCACTACTCTGTTGTGTGCCGGCGGGGGATGCCAGCCTCGGGATTTCGCTTCTCGCTTTTGGCCGCCCCTCCCTCACGCCCCCTCACAGAGACCGGGGAGGCTCCGCGGAGCCCCGAGCCTTCAGCAGCCGGCGGCGCTGGACAGCTCCGGCCGCCGGGACCCCGCAGCCGGCGAGCGGAGCCCGGCCGCCCCTGCACCGCCCCCGGCCCCCTGACCCACCGTCCCGACCCTCCTCCTCCGGCCTCCCGTTCCATCCTCTTCCTCCGGCCACCCTTGGTCCTCCTCCGGCCGCCCTCATCCCTGATCGCCGGCCGTCCCATCCCGGTTCCTCCGGCCGCTCCGACCGTCCCGTCCCGTCCCGTCTCGTCTCTCCTCCGGCCGCCCCGTCCCTCCGACCCTTCTGCCCGTCGTGTCCTGCCCCTCCTTCGGCTGCCCCTGATCTCCAGCCGTCCCGTCCCGTCCCGTCTCGTCTCTCCTCCGGCCGCCCCGTCCCTCCGACCCTTCTGCCCGTCGTGTCCTGCCCCTCCTTCGGCTGCCCCTGATCTCCAGCCGTCCCGTCCCGTCCCGTCCCGTCCCGTCCCGTCCCGTCCTGTCCCGACCCTCCTCTGGCCTCACCCGCCCCTCCGGCCGCCGGCGCTGCATCTTCGCCCATCCCCTTCTCCTGGGAGACCCACCCTCCTTTCCTCCGTCCCTGCCTCCCTGCCCTGCCTGCCCGAGCTGCCCTCTGCACGCGTGTCTGCTCTGCGATGTGCTGCGAGCCGAGGGGCAGAGGGCAGCCCAGGAGGAGGGACCCGGAGAGAGGTTCACGGGGAGCCCTTCAGGACAGGAGGATGCCTGCGGTGCTGTGGAGGATGAGCCGAGGCTGCCGAGCAGAGGGTTTACGCCGGGAGTAATGAGGATAAGGGACCAAATGCTGTCACCTGTCCCAGGGCGTGGTGGCCCTGTGCTTAGAAGGAGCAGCAGCTGCTGGGAAGTGCTTGAAGGCCTGGTCTGCTGGCAGTAAATTCCTCCCTCAGAAGGACTTCTTTCTCTACTCCTCCTATCTCCTAACTCCTCACTAGTGTGAATTTCATGTAAATTTTGGTGCTGGTGGAAGTCTGACACAAGGCTGGGAGAGTTTCCAATCTTCCCTGTCTCCTTCCCAGCAGCCCAGGCCATGGGGTGTTTGGGACACACCAGGTCTGAGGAGGGGACTGATGTCCAGAGCCATGCTGTGGCCCTGCTCCTGTCCCAGGACTGTTGGACACCTGGAGGAGGGACAAGCAGAGCCCTTCCTGAATTGCTCTCTGCTGCCTGGCCTGGAGGCTCTGTGCTGGTATGGCCAGGGGAGAGGCAGTGCACCATGAAGGGCTGGGTTCATCGCTCAGCTTGGTGACATCCCACTTTTGTCTCCTCACAGGCCAACCCCGCTCCCATTCTCGTGAATACAGACTCGCTGGAACAAGGGCTCTCTGTAAGTCTCCCGGTTTCGTTTTGCTTCCTTTGATCAAGTGCTGCATTTTCCCTGCTCAGCAATGCAGGAAAGACTTTTCCAGCTCAAGGAGGCCCTGGTAAGGCAGCAGAGGAGCCTGATACCCCACAGCACATCCCACCCCCAAACCCTGCTGGGCCTGGGTGACACTGCTCAGAACCGAGGCCAGCAGCAAGCGGTGATGGGGACTCCAGCACAGGGAGGTACAAGGGAAAAGGCCTCAGCAGAGGAGCTGGGGATCCAGGCTGGTTGTGTTCAGGGTTAGTCATACAGACATTTCCTCTGCCTCCCATTCAGGGGGACTGAGAGGCTCTGCTGAGGCATCCCATACCTTCCTGCACTGTCTCAGCCTCCTTAGGCAGCCCTGGTCCCTCAGGAGGGAGGCAGGGCTCTCTGGGTGCTTGCTGGCATCACACTCACCAGTCCTCAGGGCAGCAGGGCCCATCAGATGCTGCTGCTCTCCCACTGAAGGCTGCCAGTAGCTGAGCAGTACTTGGTGAGTTTGCAGCCACAGTGCATTTGGCACTCCTGGCATAATATAACTCTCAGTTTGTTGCAGACAGGGTTTGCATCCTGCTGCATCCATCCCCAGAACGTTTGTAACTCATTCCTGCTGGGGGGATGAAGGGAGGAGGGTGGCCAGCGTGAGTTTCTGGCCAGCAGCACTGGCTCCATGCTAGTGCGGTGCTTCCCTTTTTTGCCCAAAGGAGCCCAGTTAACAGCTTGCCAGGGCTGGGTGCTTTGCATCTGGTTTACTTCTGATGCATCAAGCTTCAGCTGCCTTCCACAGCAGTGAAGCAGCACCAGGACTCAGAGCTGGGGTGGGTTCATCTTTGGAGTCAGCGTAGTGGGCTACAGGTGACCTCTGGGGGTTGAATTTCCCCTGTAGGAAACTGCAGATCTCAGCCCACAGCTTGTGGTGGGGTCAGTGCACATCAGAGCTGTACTGGGCTGGTTGAGAAGGGCTACAGAAAAGAAGGAAAGCCTGGCTGAGACCTTTCCAACCCTGTCTGTATGGTTTAATTAAGCCTGAATTAAAGCCACTTGACACTCGGGAGGAAAGCAGTGGTGCATCTCTCAGCGTAGTGGTCCTGGGTCCAGCAGCCTTGTATGAATGTGGCAGAGGAGAGCTGCTGTCCCCAAAGATTACCTTCCCCAGACACATGGCATGGCAGGGGGTTTGTGGGTTGGAGGTTCTCTCATGCTGGGCACCCTGGGTGCAGGGCAGTGCCATGTGCAGCTTCCTGCCTGCACTCTCCAGTTCTGCAGGGAACTGGAAAAAGGGCAATGTCTCCTGGAGGGAAGGGATCACTATAAGGCTGGATGGAGCAGGTGAGAAGTGTGCTGTGAGCAGGGCAGGGCAGGGAGGTATTCCTGGATACCTCCAAGTCTGCTTTCACATTCGTTTTGTACCCTCCCTCAGCACAAAATGTCACACGTTTGGAGGAACATTGCCCTCTCATCATTGCAGGCACCAGCACTACATCCTTTGCCACACTCCATCCATGCCAGTCCCTCCTCCCTGCCTGTGTGCCCAAGGGCAGTGAGAGGTGAGCCCAAGGGCCAAGGACAGGCTCTGTCACCCCGAGCAGGCTCCTGAGCCCTGCAGAGGCCGGCAGCAGGGAGCCCTCATGTGGGGCCAGCAGCCATTCCTTCCACTGCAGTGCACTCCACTTTCCTGCCCTCCCAGCTGCCTCCCTCTACTCCAGCTCAATAACTTCACATCCTTCCCTCTCCCTCCACCTCCATATCCCTGTCCACCCCTTCTCCCTGCACCTTGGCCAGGTTTCAGGGGGTGCACTGCACCCCAGACAGGGGCCAGCATCACGCTGGGAGTGGCAGTCACTGATCCCATCCATCCAACCTCAGCAGCACGTGCTGAGAGCGCCTGTCCTGCAGGGGTCAAAAGGGCCACCAGGTTGTGGCTGTGATCTGCTGGCTGTGATCTGGTGTGTGCCACCACCGGGGTGCTTGGAGGAGCCCGTGCCCAGAGCAGGGGAGACACCTCACTTTGATTCCTCTCAGCATCCAGCTTGGAAACCCTCTTGCCTTCTACTTCATGTTATACCAGGAAACAGGCCTTGCTCCATCTTTTCCTTCTGTGGGGTGCTGGATTCCTCAGGCTTCAGAGAAAACAACTCCCAAAACCTTGGCAGTTTCCCAGGTCAGCAAAGGAGCCACACCAGGAGCTTCCTGCAAACACCAAAATGCCAAATCTGGAAGCATGGGGTTTTTTACAAACCCAAAAGCTGATGCCTTTTGGTACAGTATGTATTTGGAAGGGTTAAAGTCACATCTTCCAGTCCTTAATTACTTAACTATTCAGTGCTTTCCTTAATGATAAACAGATGGATGTAGTCTAGTTCCTTCCTGTTCTAGCTCCATTGATTGCCTTGGACTGGCTGCTGGGCTGGATTTGGCCCCGACTGTTTATCAAGAAGTCTGTTCTGCATTTCAATGTCCCCGTCCACCCACGTCCATCCCCAGGAGCACATAGCACCAGCAGCACCCTAAGGTAGGAGCTGCAGCATTGGGGTGGCTGGGACTCAGCTTGTGGCTTGAGCACCAACACCCCCAGGGTGTAAAAACCCAAATAACCCATTATAAAATGCCTGCAGTATTAAAAGTATCCCTTGAAGGGTAAGGAGGGTGCTGGAGGGCATCACCCATGCCAGCTTCAGGTCATTGCTCACAGTTTCACATCTTGGTGTGTTTTGCCCAGCATGTCCATAATGGGGAGATGGAGAATTGGAAGCAGAGTTCCCGTGGCAGATGGGGTCTCTGCATTTCAGAGCTGCCTCTCTGAAGCTAAAACAATTTCTTGGTGCCAGGAAGTTCCAAACTGAGCAGGGAAAGTCACTCCAAAGCCCCTGAGGAGTGAAAGGTTTCAGAGTCTGGGTCCCTGGAGCCTGATTTGGTGCCTGATTGCCCAGCAGTGAGGTGCAATCATCTCTTCCGTCACTTAAAAGCCAGGTGTGAGGAAGACAAGTGCTTTCCAGGCCTGATCTCAGCCAGTGAATCCCTCACACTTTGGTCCCAGGTGCTGGCCAGGGCACATCCCACTGCCAGTTCCTGCAGGCAGCATGGCTGTGGTGTCCTCCCAGCTGCTGCTGTCAGGCTGCAAACCCCTTCACTCTGCCCGAGCTCAGCAGGCTGGTCCCTGCGGCCCTCTGACCAGAAACAGGGCATTTATTCATTCTGTGCACACGGCCAGCACCGTGGGCAGTGCACACAAGGGGGCTGAGGCCAGGGGATAGCTGGATGCGAGTCAGTAGGTCTCAGTGCTGCGGCAGGACGCGGGGAGGTGAAGGGAGGGAGCTCTTGACCTATTTTCCCTGGGCCCCCTGCCATGTGCAGGCAGGGAGAGCTCGCCCTTGCCAGCGCTGGCGCTGCCCATGCCGGCGGGGAGGTGCCCATTGCACCCTCTGCCCTGGCACGGAGCTGCTCCCCTCTCTCCATGCTGGGGCACGTGTGGGGCATCGCCAGGTGCCCTCCACACCCAGGGCTGGCCAGCACAACCAAGGGCTGGCTGTCCGGTCTTCAGACCCTCTCCATTATCTCGAAAAGCAGCTGCTCCGCCAGCAGGTCTCAGTGCTTGTCCTCTTCACATCCCAAGCACAGGACATGAGCAGGATCTTGCTCCCAAAAGGGGCTGTGAGCAGTGTTATCTTTCCCGCAGGTTATTTCCTCTCACAGCCTAGTCGGCTCTCCGGGTTGCATTTGAGGAACCTGATCTTTGTCTTCTAAATCTGACCTTCTTTTTTATTTAAGAAACAAGCTAAGAAGCAAAACCACACACAAAAAAATAGCCAAACAATGCCCCCAAAAAACCTACCTCAAACCCTTACTCTCTAGCAAACTGCAAGGGGCGTTCCACGTGCGCTGTTGCGGTGTTGGCTGGCAGAGCCTGCAGACAGCTTGCAGCAGCCCTGGAAGGTGTGTGCTCTTCTGTTTATCAAGTGAGTGTTAACTCTGCAGCCTTCTGTTGATGATCTAAGTGCCATCATCGGTAACTGTTTCTCTCCTGCTCCAAAGAGGAGAGGGCCAGTAAAGGCACCTCTTCCTGAGCCCTCAGGTGGGCTTGTTGCATGGGAAGGACCTGGAAAAAAATACCCTTACTCTTTTCCATGAGAAACCAGATGATGTTTAGGATCAGGATATGCTGGGAACAGCTATTTAGCCCCTGACACTCCTGTCAGCTCTGCAGGTGTTACAGGAGGAGAGGAGAGCAGGGTGTGGTGTTCTTTCCCTGCCTGGAAGTGATGGAGCCAGGCATCTTCCCACTGGGGATGGCCCCAAACAGGAGCTGGGGATGAGCACAGGGCACTGGGGAAGAGCAGAGGGAACAGCCTGTGGCAGAGCCAGGTCATTGCCAGCTCTGGTGGGTATCGTGAGGAGGTTTTTGCCATCAGTGAGTGACTGGTATTTGATTTTCCAGCGCTGGAACGTTCACTTTGTTGGCT
This sequence comes from Aleadryas rufinucha, assembly GCA_013397815.1. Lineage (NCBI taxonomy): Eukaryota > Metazoa > Chordata > Aves > Passeriformes > Aleadryas > Aleadryas rufinucha. The sequence continues at coordinate 12,634 of VZTH01003805.1, read as the reverse complement.
TGTTCCCTTGGTTACGTGGTATATATTAAGTTCTTCATTTGGCTTCCTTATACAATTAACTGGCATTCCATTGCGTGAATTTTGGAAACATAATCAGAGCTAAAACTCCATGGTCAGGCCTGGCTGCCCCCAACACTCCTGGCCACCTCGGGCTGCTCCCAGCAGACGCCGCATCGAGCAAGCACCTACGCCGCCGGTTTTCCGGGAGCAGTGCAAAACACTGCTCAGCACTGGCATCCCAGAGATTTGGGGAGCAGGGATATCCCAGCCTCACCTGCCTGGCAGCACCGGGGTGCCTGACGGGGTCTGCGTGCTGGGGTGTGGGTGCACCCCGGGTGCCGCTGGCAGCGGCCGCTCCCTCGGCGGGGCTGGCTCTCACCACGGCTCACAGATTGTCACAGTTTTCTGCAGATCCCCATCCTGGAGGGATGTGTACGCTGTTCCTCTGCGGCCGTGGGTGTGCATATGGCTGGCTGTGTGGCAACTGTGTTGAATGCCAAAGCAGAGAGGACAATGTGTGTAGTAGCAAAGGGTGCCAGGAATCCGAGTTGCTGGAAAGCCGGGGAGAGGCGACGCCGCGCCCCACGCACCGGGATACCAACTGCAGAGAGGGGATGGGCTGGAGGCTGTGCTGAGGGAGGCTGTGCTGAGGGAGGCTGTGCTGGGGGAGGCTGTGAGGGCGGCACGAGCCACCGAGCCGGCTGCATTTAGGATTAGTCAGTAAGGGAGGATGAGAGGAGGGAAAGGCGGCCCATGCCGGAGGGGGAACATGTGGCAAGGGAAGCAATGCCCCTCTGCCCACAGGAGCACAGCCCAGGGTGGCACTGTGGCAGAAGGTGGCACTGACCACATGTCCCTGTCCCTCTGAGGCTGTCAGAGATCCTGCTGTGGGTTAATCCCACCACTTCTGGTACTTTTCTGCCACAAGATCCTCCTGTAAGAGCTGGCCAAAGCCTTTCCCAATGTGTTGGAAGGATTTGAGCATCCTACTATTGGAGTATCTGGATGTCCCAACCCTGAACTGTCCCCTGAAATCTTCTGTGGCTGAGAGGCACCAGGCACAGAGCACATCCAAGGAGGGACAACACACTCAGCCTGTGTTCCCTGGAGCCTCATTCCCATCTCTTTTCCCAACCTCATCCTTGAAGCGCAGTACAGGGTGTGGGGTTGCTTTGGCCTCCCAGGGCAGGGGATGAGGGGATGTGTGTCACCGGTGGCACAGCCCTATCCCAGATCCCGTCCTGCAGACCTGCTCCTCTACCTGGGCCCCTGATTGTTGCCACCTAGAAAAACTCTTGTTTCCTCTTCCTAGCTATCAGTAGAGCCTCACCATTGTCTCACTAAGTTTCCTTCTGTGGTGTCAGATGATGGCTTTAGCATAAATAATGGTTGCTGTCCCCTCCATGGAATGACCCAGCACTGTGGGGGTGTGGAGGATGGCAGGGCCGTGCCTCTGCAGGGGCAGATAGCGAGGAGCTAGGAAAGCAGGACACAACCAGCATGCTGGTGCCACATGAGGCTGTGTCCAAACAAAGGCACGACAGCTCCAGTTTGGGATACAGAGCGTATACAGAAAGTGGCTCCATGTAATCTGTGAGCCATCAGTTAATGGTGGGTGTAAAATCCAGATGAGGAACCCTGCACATTGTCCAGAGGCCACAGGCAGTGGCAGGACTGCACAGTGGGAGAGGTGTTTGCCTGCTGAGTCCAGGGTTGCACTGTCTCTGCCTTGTCATACAGGACTACCCATGTCCCATCCCTTGTTTCCCAGAGTGACTCAAATTATGAGGTTGAGTTCAGTTCTCTCCAAAAAAACATGAGTCAGCAGTGTGCCCTGGTAGCCAAAACGGCCAACCTTGGCCTGGGCTGCATCAGGCACAGCATCATCTGCCGGAAAGGGAAGGATTGTCCAGCTCTGCTCTCACTGGGGCAGCCTCACCTCGAGTCCTGGGGCCACAATAAAAGGATATAAAGCTATTAGAGAGCATCCAAAGGAGGCTACAAAGGGAGTGAAAGATCTAGAGGAGACCATGTGAGGAAAGAGTGAGGTCACTTGGCTTATTCAGCCTGGAGAAGAGGAGACTGAAGACAGACCTGACCACAGTCTGCAGCTTCCTTGTGAGGGGAGTCAGAGGAGCAGACACTGATCTCTTCTCTCAGGTGCTCAGTGACAGGACCTGAGGGAAGGGCACAAAGCTGCGTCAGGGGAGGTTTAGGTTGGACATGAGGACAAAGTTTTTCGCACAGAGGGTGGTGGGGCACTGATCAGGCTCCTCAGGGAATGGTCATGGCCCCAAGGCTGCCAGAGCTCAAGGAGCATTTGGACAACCCTCTCAGGCACATGGTGGGATTGCTGGGGGGACTGTGCAGGGCCAGGAGTTGAACTCAATGACCCTTTGGGTTCCCTTCCAACTCAATTTTCTTTGAAACTGTTGCTGTTAAGTGTTGGATGTTTCAGTAGCCAATTGCATTGCAAATCTTGCTAAGTTTTAGACCTCGGCAGCTGTTTCTGGCCTGATCCTGATAACCTGGAGCAAAACTTCTGCCTTGTTTTCCTGTGCATTGTTGATGTTTCCAAGAGCTCTGCTTTGGTACTCTGGGAATGGGAGACCTTTAGGCGTGGGGATCAGTGTGGTGTACAGCACTGAGACAGGCTACACCATTTTTGTACATAAGGGCATCACAGTGCTTGCACCTCTTACTGTGCCCCACTCTCTCACACCTTGTTTCCTTTGCACCCAACTAATTTCGCAGAATAAGTTATTCTGAATTTCCTGTTAATGCAGTCATGCTACGAAAAGATTTAAAAAATATAAGCTGCTAAAGGTGTTTATTATGTTGTTATGTACAGACATTTTTTTCCCTTTAAATGGACCGACCCCCTCCTTTCCCCTCCTCAAGCAGTGAATTCCTGAGGTTAATTATATGCTGCGTAACAAAGGTGTTATTTCTTTTTGTGCCTTCGGTTGTGTTCCTTTTCATGGCTGGAGAAATGAGCTGGGAGAATAAAGGCTTTGCACAGAAGTGCATTAAAGTCAGTGGGCTTTGGTTCATGCCCAGAAAGAAAAGCAGCACATGGTTTAATTCCAGGGCAGGCTTGAGCAGTTGCATTTAAGGTTTTTTCAGCGGTGATGGTGCAGCTTTTAGGTTGGATTCTTCGTGTTCAGCTATCAGAGGGGAAAAGCGAATTCCCCCAGGACCAGCAGAGAGTCGTAACATGCTGTCTCCCTCTCTCCAGATGAATGGCAGCGATGGGATGTTCAAATATGAGGAGATCGTCTTGGAAAGGGTAAGTACTCCTTACTCACCCACCAGCAGCCTCTTCCCACTCGCCCACCCCCCGGCACAGCCAGCCCCCCACACATCTCGGCACGGCTGATGGGGAGAGCTTGGTCTCTGCTCCCCGCTCTCTCTGGAGGCTTTCATGGATGTTGCACCTGCTTTGCCAGCCTGGCTCCCACCAGGGTGGGCTTGCTGCTCCCCTCTTCCCCTGCACACCCCTCCAGAAGGGAGGGAGGAGGGCTTCTCCCTTGCCTCCCTCTTTCACGCCCTCACCCCCACAAACCCATCAGTGCAGAGCATGGGGGGAGGCTCTTTGTCATTGCCTTTGTCAGAAAACAGAGGTGTGGGGGGCTCTGCTTGTGGGTGCACCCCACAACTGGGCACAGGGACCGAAGCCACCCTGCCACCAGGCCCCCTGTCACTCTAGGGTACACGGTCTAAAAACGGGGTTTTTAGTAAAACAAACCACATTGGAGGAAGTTCCTGCTCGAGCCTTTTCATTGTTGGCAACACAGAGGTGATGGCGTGCACCACACCAGCCGTGGCTAAAATTAGGTCCCCCCATGTATGGGGTTTATCCAGGGGCAAACCAGCACCACACAGGGCAAGAAGGGCATTCTTGTTACCCAGGAAGCAGCAGGGGAGGAGGGATGGAGAGGGAGCGGGAAAAGCTGGCCCAGGGTTTACTCTGAGACAGGCACAGCCCTGCTGGCTGGGAATGGCTGTGGTGGGAGGCTGCCCGTGGCTCTCCACAGCACACCTTGCCTCCCCCTCGCTGCCGTGCCAGGCGGCTCAGCCTCGCCGCGTGGCCGGCATTGCAGGGGAAGACGCATCGCTCATTATTCTGTTCCTCTCTGCCTTTAGTCATCTCCCTCCTTCCCCTGGCTCTGCATCACGGAGGTGGGTGGACGGAAGGTTATCTGGGGCTGCCGCCTCACCCACCGCTTCCCCGGCGTGCCTGACGAAACCAGCCCAGGGGATCCTTCCTTTTTGGGCTAAGTGCTTCTTGCTCCGGGCCCAAGTCACAGGCAAAAGCCTTGTTTTCAGGGATTCTTCAGAGCATCCTCTGTCCTCAGCCCGTAATGGGAGCAGGGGAAGAGCTGGCAGGACCACACAGAGAGGCAACACTCATTGATGCCCCCATTTCAGAGCCCCAGGCAGCAATTCCTTCTCCAATAGTAAGAAACCATGAGGGAATCTCACTGCTTGGCAGCCTGGGCTAGCGTGGACCATACCCAGGTCCTTCCCCTTCACCTGGTCCCCAGTGGGATCCAACAATCCTGTCTTAATGCAGGAGGAGCACCCTGCTGCCTGCAGGTGAGGCTGTCCCCTTCCTGGGGTGTTTGGCTTCCAGAATTGACCTCAGTGTACCCCAAAATGGCTGGTCAATCACTGTTATTAATCCTTGTCTTTGTTGTAAAGACGAAGGTAAATGCAGCAGCATTTGGGGGCCAGTAATAGCAGAAACACAATATGCAGAGGGACACAGCTTTGTGTTTACCCACCATACATGTGCCACAGCAGGAGCTGCCCTGGCATCAATACTGATATCAGCTAAGAAATCCCTTGAACTCCTTTTTGAGGTTTATCAAAATAAAAATTAACACCTCCCAGATCATTTCCAGGTTTTGTAGCTAACCAAGGACCTTCCATAGACAGGCACAACGAATGGCTGGAGATCATTTTGCAATCTCACCTGCCTTGCTGTGGCCAGTCTGTCTCTGGGTCTCTGTGACAGTAAGGAGATTTTTTGAGCTAGACACAGGGTAATCAGAATCCAGCTCAGAGGAAAGTGAGCAGCCTCAGACCCTTTATTGTTGAATGCCTCCGTGTCACATGGCAGCCAAATCCCAGCTGGCCAGAGAGCATCCGGGAGTGTTGCACAGTGACAGGCATTGGTGGCTCCTGGTGCTGTGTCCAGAGCGTCATAAAGTCAGCTCTGCATCGCTGCAGGAGCTGATGCTGGGGCAAAATTGCTGGGGTGAACTGCGAGCCCCAGCTGGCTGTTGGTGCTAAATTATCCCAGGGAGCCCGAGGTTCCAGTGTGGCCCTCCCAGACACAGGTCCCCTGGAAGAACAGAGAACCCCATCATCTCCCACTGAGCACCGGGGCCATGGGCAGCCAGGAGAGCTTGGCCTGAGCCCATTTGTGTATGAGGGAGACAGGCACAATAGTATGTGACTAAGTGTCAGCTCTTCCTCTTGAGGAAACAAGGCGAGAAGCCATCTGATTTTCAAGGCAGAGCAAAAAAGGCAGGAATTGTCCACTTGCATCAAGCATAGATCTGGAAGCAGTGCCTATGAGTGTGTCACTAATGAGGATCCTGCAAGTGGGAGAGGAGGCACAGGGCCACAGCCACTCAGTCCTGAGATGCTGCGGGAATGGCCTGGAGATGAGCTGTGGTCCCTGCATTCCCCCCAGGCGTAATTCGGCAGGAGAAGCTCGAGTGTTGTTCCAAGCTGTGAGGAAAAGGAGGCAGAACTGGAGAGCCCACTCCCTCCTGATAGCCACCTCCACCCAAACCTGTAAATTTTGTCATCAGCGTTGCTGGTCCCCAGCTTGGCTCTGTGCCTGGGCTACATCCCAGGGTGCGGAGGGGCAGGAGTGGGATGCTGGTGACTGGCACAATCCCCGCTGGTCTGTGCAGGCTGCAGCATCAGTGTGTCCTCCTGGGGAGCAGCCAGCGAGGGGAGGTTTTCTCCGCCAAGGACCACCTCCTCTTCCCCCAGCTCCCCGCCTGCCTTAGAGTCTCTCCGTGGAGACGCGGTGGTGAGGGAGGTCCTCGGCGGCTCCCACTCTCCCACTCCATCTGTTCCGTGCTCCACGCTGCTGTGCCGAGCACTCAGCTGAGGAACGCCGGCCTCTCCTCCAGCCAGCATCTCTCTGCCCCCCGAGCTGGGCACCCTGGGGTGTGACAGATGCTGTAAGGGCTCCTGTGCCCCAGGCAGTCCCACGACTGGGAGGAACCATTTAAGGAGGGCTGGCAGCAAGCAGTTGCCCACGGGGGAAAGACGCAACGTTTGATTTCCCACAGGGTAACTCCGGCCTCGGCTTCAGCATAGCGGGAGGCATCGACAACCCCCATGTTCCAGATGACCCGGGTATCTTCATCACCAAGATCATCCCCGGGGGAGCAGCAGCCATGGATGGCCGTCTGGGGTGAGTACAGGGCTGGGGGAGCAGCCAGGGTGTCACCTAGGATCTCTGCTTGGACCCTCTAGGCCTAGCCCCTTTTCCTGACACGGTCCGTGGCCCCCATATGTCTTCCCCACAGCCAGATCCCCTCAGGACAGGGATGTCCACCATCCCTGGCCACCAGCCTCCTGTCTGTAGCCACCCCTCCTCCCCTCCCTGTATCAGGCTCCTGCTCCCATCCATCCCGCTACAGCCCAGGGCAGGGATCCAGCCTTTATTCTCATCTCCCATCTCCATCAGCGTTGCAGTATAGGGACCAGCTCCACTCTCCCCCACTTTGGGAGGGACCCCTCTCTCACCCCAGCAGGGCAGGATGTGGCCAGCTTGAGCAGCTCTCCTTTGTGTGGCTGGAGGAGGGTGGCAGAGGTGACCGGAGGAGGGTGGCCTGGGGTGGTGGTTCTGCAGGGATGCTCAGGGCCATCCCGTGCCCACAGGGTGAACGACTGCGTGCTGCGGGTGAACGACGTGGACGTCTCTGAGGTTGTGCACAGCAAAGCTGTGGAGGCCCTGAAGGAAGCAGGCCCCGTGGTGCGGCTCGTGGTGCGCCGTCGGCAGCCCCCGCCAGAGACCATCATGGAGGTTAACCTGATGAAGGGCCCCAAAGGTGAATCCCCCGCTCTGTTTGCTTGGCCAGGGTGCCCCACTGCCCCACAGGACAGTGTGGGGTGACCCCTCGGTGTGAGATGTCGTGAGATGCAGGGCAGCCTCATGGGGGATGCGGGATGCAAGGTGGCACTGCCACAGTGCAGGATGCTGCAGGGTGGCCCAGCAGCGTGGAGTGCTGTGGGGCACAGGGTGTGGGACACACCCACAGCGCAGTGCATGGTGGCCAGACTGGCCCCAGGCAGCAGCGGGGTGCCCCATTCCCTGCTGGGTTTGAGCAGGGTGGGAAGCCCAATGAGGCACAGGGGCTGTGGTGCCAGCCCAGGACTCTGTCTATCTGTCTGTCCCTCACCTGCATTCTCACTCTCCCTCAGGCCTGGGGTTCAGCATTGCAGGGGGCATCGGGAACCAGCACATCCCTGGGGACAACAGCATCTACATCACCAAGATCATCGAGGGAGGTGCTGCCCAGAAGGACGGGCGCCTGCAGATCGGGGACCGGCTGCTTGCGGTGAGCCCCATGGCCACAGCCAGCTGTGAGGTGAAGCTGAACAGGTTCCACTGTGATGCAGTGTTGATCCTGAACCCCAGCACCCATCCTGTCAGCAGCCTCACACCTCTTCCCTGGGGCTTCTGCTGGGGTGTTGCTGTGGGAGGGCAGGCACCATAATGGCTGCAGACAGGAGGGCCAAACCCAAGGCAATGGGACCATGCCTCTGGAGCTACCGGGGCACCTCCCCTATGAAAAACCACTCCCGCAGGGCTGCACTGGTCCCTGCCCCGCTGCTCAGCTGTGTCACCCAGCCCTTTCCCTCCGGCAGGTGAATAACACAAACCTGCAGGACGTGCGGCACGAGGAGGCAGTGGCCGCCCTGAAGAACACCTCAGACATGGTGTACCTGAAAGTGGCCAAGCCCGGCAACATCCACCTCAACGACATGTACGCGCCCCCCGACTACGCCAGCAGTACGTACGCCGCTGGCCTCTGGCTGGGCACGCGGGGCTGTGGGGCACTGAGCGTGTTGGGGCGGGGAGCAGGGCTGGGCTGGTCTCCGTGTCCTCACCGTGTACGGATTTCTGCTCCTGATGGCCTTCTCCTCCCCTGCAGCCTTCTCAGCCTTGGCTGACAACCACATAAGCCATAACTCCAGTCTGGGCTACCTGGGCAGCGTTGAGAGCAAGCCTGCCTATCCCATCCCTGCCCAGGTGACTCCATCCCGGTACTCGCCTATCCCTCGGCACATGATCGGAGATGATGACTTCACCAGGTGAGTACCAGGCATGAGCATCCCTCTCATGCTCCTCATTCCCTCACTTTCCCTCTGTGGTGGCTGGACGTCATCCCCGCTGCCAGTGCAGAGCCTCGAAAGGCCATTTGTAGGTGCATGGTGCAATGCTTGAGGTCCCCGTAATGAGCTCTGTGTTCACCCCCCTGAGACCAGCCCTGCTGTGTCAGTCCCTGGCTTGCTGCATTCCCTCCCTCTCCGTTCCCTCTCCTACTCTTTCACAAGCTTTACGCAACTGCATTTCAGCTTCGTTCTCTTGCTTCTTTTACAATACCTGGAATACAGAGTGTTCCCTGCCCTTATGGTGCCATCCAGCAGTGCCACAGGCTCCCAGGATGTCCCCAGGTGGAGCTGTGCTGGGGGTGAAGGGCCAGGGGGAGCGCAGCCTTGCAGACAAGTAGGATGCCTCCCACGCTCCCTGAGACTGGCATCCCAAACCACCTGCACTCAGGTGCCATTCCAGTGACTGCCAGCCCCCTTTGCCCCAGTAGAATCCTTTATGCTGCATGAACAGGTTTGTTTCCTGAAGCCAGGAAATAAAGAGGAGCACAAAGAAAACATTGCTCTTAGCCTAAATGCAGTATAAAACTTCTCCAAAGCCTCAAGCTGAGGATGGGAGAGCAAGACCTGGCAAGTCCTGCTCTACTAGCTGATTCTGACAGCTTTCCCTCTTGTTGTCATAGCCTTGGGGCCAGTGCTCTGAATGTGGTATCCCCGGGGCCAGGACTGTAGGGCTTAGGCTGATTTCTAAGGATCAACACCTGACTTAGGCTTAGGGCTGGCTCTGCTGTTTGGAACAAGGTTGCAGGCTGCTTTTGGGGGTGTGTCTACAGTGGAAGATGCAGTAGCTTTGTCCAGGATTCTCCCATTCTTCAGGTCAGTGGTGGATGCTGGAGTGGGAGACCCTGACTTGCCATCTGCTGTCAGGTCTGCCATCCTCCTGGAGAGTGTCTGCACTCATCTTTGTCACAGGGATTTCTCACTTCCTGGTGCTCAGCCACAGGTGGGTGCCTCTGCACACCCTGACCTGTGCAGCACTGCCTTCCACCCACACCCCACCTCTCCCACTGGTCTCAGCACCATCGATGCTGCTTCCAGAACCTGTTTTGGCACTGCATCCTCACCGGGTGTAGCCACTTCTGTGCTGTCAGGGCACTGGGGGATGATGCCACAGGCAGGAGCAGTGCTGTCTGCCATTACAGCGCACCACAGAAGGGACTGAGTCCCAGTGGTTGGAAAACACACCAGGGACCCCTGGTCCCACCAGGATGTCCCTTCTCGCACGTGCCAACATCCTCTTTTGTGGGCTAGAGAGCAGAAAGAGCCACCCAGCCCAGGCTGGACACAGCCAGTGGCAATGGCACAGTGAGGGCTCAGCGGTGGCTTAGCAGTGGCAGTGGCACAGTGATTGCTCAGCAGTGGCTCAGTGGTGGCTTGGCAGTGGCAATGGCACAGCGATGGCTCGGCAGTGGCCCTGATGCAGCACGTGCTGGTGGCCACTAGAGGATGGTGCTGCCTTGTGGAGGGCCCTGCTGCAGACGGGCTGGCACCACTGGGCCAGCGTGCCCAGACACGGCCCCCTGCTACCCAACAGATCCACAGCCTGCAGTGGACTCAGCACTTCCCTCATCCTTCCCAAGACAGTGCTGAAAGCCTCGTGTGCATCGCTGACCCCCAGGACAGCTTCATTGCTGTGGGTCTGTTGGCACCAATATTGTGCACTGGGACCAGTGTGGTCCAAATGCAACTTACTGGTCTGGGGAAAGGCAGCAGCTGCCCTGAGAAAGGTGTTTCTCATTAGGCGCCTGCCAGCCATTCCCTAGGAAAAGCAGAGGTCCAGTATCCAGCCTCTCCCCCTACCATGGGCACAAGTAGGGGAAGAAATGGATGTATGTATGCTTAGGTAAGTATGCTTAGATATGGATGTGGCTCCAGAGATCCTCATCTCCTGCTACCAAAGAATCTGGGAACCAAAGAATCTGTTTTCCAGTGAGCTCCACCACTGCAACCCAGACCCATCACAGCCCCACAGGATCCCCTCAGCCACTCTGTGCCGAGGTCCCAGTGTTAACACTGTGACATTCAGCATGGGATCTGCCTGGAGGATCCACGTCATGCCTCCTGTGAGGAGGATGGAAGCCAAGAGTGCATGTCATGACTGAGACCTGTGATGTACCTGTCTGGGGCTTCATTTCCTTTCCTCATTCTTGTAGGGTCTCTTCACCTTCCACCAAACTGTCTGGTCCTCATGGGTGCTGGGGATGCTTCCCCCTACAGAGTTGAGGTTGTGCTTCCTGCACGCTGCTTGGGCAGCAGCAAAACCCAACGGGCAGAGCAAGTTTGTCTCCTGGTTGGAGGCAGGGTTTGCAGACCCCGAAACCTGACCTATTTCTTCCCCTGGGAGAATTCTAGCCCTAGGCACAGCTTTGCTGCAGAAGGATGGCTGCAGGCCTCCCTGCCCCCTCATAACTGCCCCTAAGCCAAGCACTGGTGACATCTTGAGGACTTGGGGTTGAGCATCTTTTGACTGAGCATTTGCATGGTTTTCCTGATCTCCTGTTTCTGGTGTATTCAAACCCCCTCACCCCAGTGCCCCAGGGTCCTCCTAGCACAAGTCTGCCAGCATTTTAGGGTCTACCATGGGTGCCTTCACTCAATGCCATGCCTAGGCTCCAGCATCTTTCCTAACACATCCCAGAGATCTCCCTCTGATACCTGGCAGGTGAGTGGTTCTGATCAGGCTGCTGAGCTCAATGTCAGGCCCTTGGTCCTTGTGGTACCCAAGGAAGTGCCCAGGATCCAGCCACAGCGGATGCACTGATGTTCTCCAATATCATGTTGGCTGACAATCACCACCAGCCTGTGCTGATTGTCTGGCATCATTTATTCCTTATTTCAGTCCAGAGCTTGAGCTGGGAGCTGCCGTTGTTCCCATCACATTGAGTTTTTCTCCCAGACGAAAATTGACACAGGAGTTTTGCGATGCCTGGCAGTCTTCCTGCTTTTGCTTGCCTATTGTTTGAGCTGTGATAGAATTAAGTCATCATCGAAAAATTTAAGACTTCTGTTGAGCTGTGCAGGGTCTGTGGCATGGGAGGAGTGCATGGGGTTGTAGGCACATTTGCCATGATGTGGAGGGGCTTGATCCCACTTTCCTGGCTCATGGCATCTGATGTTTCTGTGTGTGATTTCATGATGGATGCTCTCTCTCTGTCCATGCTGTGTCTCATGTCACAGTGCTTGCACCTCTTCTGGTTTATGAGTCTCCACAGTGCTGAGGGCTGAGTCACACCAGGCTGCACTCGGGTGACTCCAGCCCCACTAATGTGTCACGAAGCCTGGGCACAGAAAAGCCTGTCACCAGCTTTGCTGCTCCTCACCCTGATCTCTCCCTGTCCCTTATGTGTCCTTCCAGGGAGCCCCGGAAAATCATCCTGCACAAAGGCTCCACCGGCCTGGGCTTCAACATTGTTGGAGGGGAAGATGGCGAGGGGATCTTTGTGTCCTTCATCCTGGCTGGAGGCCCTGCTGACCTCAGCGGGGAGCTGCGGAGGGGAGACCGTATCCTTTCGGTGAGTTGGTGGGGAACCCACTGCCCCTTTGTAGCCTCCCACAGCCCCGGGTGGGCACCCACAGGACACCTGTCCCCTGCCACCCGAAGCACAGTTCTGTGGGATGCATCCCGGGTGCTGGTGTGTTGACACAGCCCCGGGGTGCCTGCATTGGGGGCAGCCCTGATGCCTGGGCTAGCCGGGGGCAGGTACCGGGGATGCCGGTACTGGAAGTGCCGGTACCAGACATGGTGCTGGGGGCACGGTGGCAGAGTGACGAGGCTCTGAGAGTGTGAGTACCGTGGGTACCGCTACAGAGGCGGGGCAGCGGGGCCGAGGCGCAGGGCGGACCCCCTCGATTCGTGCCCGCGTGGGTCCGGTCCAGCGGAGCCGCTTTGTCCCGGCAGGTGAACGGCGTGAACCTTCGCAACGCCACCCACGAGCAGGCGGCGGCGGCGCTGAAGCGAGCGGGGCAGACGGTGACCATCATCGCGCAGTACCGGCCCGAAGGTACCGCCACGGGCGACCGGGACCGGGACCGGGACCGGGACCGGGACCGGGACCGGGACCGGGATGGAGGCGGGCGGGGCATGCGGATGAGGGGTGTGGCTATGTATATGAGAAGGGCGGGGATATGCAGATGAGGGGCGGTGGATGGCGCGCGGCTCGGGAGGCCGGGGCGGGGGGCTGCGGGCGAGGCGCCGACGGGCGGGGGG
>VZTH01003804.1:0-47781 GCA_013397815.1 Aleadryas rufinucha | reverse complement strand
CTTTGAGACAGTAATAAATCAGAGGGACTGAATCAAACCCTCTGCCTGTCCCATGCCTCCAAATCCCGGACTAAACCTTGGCTTGGACAGGCTGGTGGGAGATGCGAAGAGCTCGGGGTCCCTCTGCGGGCAGGAGCAGAGGGATGGAGCACGGAGCCTACAGCAGGTCCGCAGCTCCATCTAGTGCCACACAGCCCGGGAGAGAGGGAAGAGTTGGAAATACTGCAAGGACAATCTTTGGGATGTGAAGCCTGTCTTAGCAAAGGTAGAAAAGGGTTTTGTCTTTAGGGAAGGGTTGTTTAGCTAGCACATTGCAGCTACNCAGGAGCAGAGGGATGGAGCACGGAGCCTACAGCAGGTCCGCAGCTCCATCTAGTGCCACACAGCCCGGGAGAGAGGGAAGAGTTGGAAATACTGCAAGGACAATCTTTGGGATGTGAAGCCTGTCTTAGCAAAGGTAGAAAAGGGTTTTGTCTTTAGGGAAGGGTTGTTTAGCTAGCACATTGCAGCTACAGGTTTTGGGGTTTTTTTTTCAGAGTTTTGAAAGGGATAATTGATGTCTCCAAGGACTACAGATACTCATAGGAATTGTAAAACGGTTTAGGCTGGAATGAACTTTAAAGATCATCTCATTCCAAACCCTACTATGGGCAGGGACACCTCCCACTATCCCAGGTTGCTCCAAGCCCCATCCAGCCTGGCCTTGGACACTTCCAGGGATCCAGGGGCAGCCACAGCTTCTCTGGGTAACCTGTGCCAGGGCCTCACCACCCTCATTGTAAAAAATTTCCTTTCACATCCTCTAAATCAACTTTTTTTCTCTTTAAAGCCATCCCCCCTTGTCCTGTCACAACAGGCTCTGCTGAAAACTTTGTCCCCATCTTTTTATTGGTCCCCTTTAGGCCCTGGAAGGGGCTCTGAGGTCTCCCTGGAGCCTTCTCCTCTCCAGGCTGAGCACCCCCAGCTCTCCCAGCCTGGCTCCAGAGCAGAGGGGCTCCAGTTCTCCTTGTGGCTTCCTCTGGACCTGCTCCAATGGGTTCAAGCCCTGATAATTGATGTCTCCAAGGGCTGGAGATCCCCTGTTGCTCATAGGAGCTCAGTCCTTTGGTGGAAATAACAACATGAGAAATCAATGAGAGCAAGGCTGAGTAGTCGAGTTCCCCTCCCCAGGGCAGAACAGTTTCATGGATGTTACACAGAATTGCATTTCAAGGAAAAACTAAAAAAAAAGTGAGGACCAAATAAATTACTGTTTACAGACAAAGCTTTATTTACTGACATATGCAACAGTGCTGTGGGATCTTTTTCTGAGCCAACACGGCACAAAGTCACCTTTTACTCAGATCTTTTAGATCCTGAATGGCGTAGGTAGATCTGTGATTAGTGGAAACAGAGAAGGATTTTTTTTTTAATGAACACAAGTCAGAATATTTGAACAATCGTGTGATTTCTGTGGTTTCTAAGTGCTGGTCTCATGCTCCGTTCATGCACAATAAAAAGTGATGAAAAGTCCATGCTCCACTCTATAATACCTTATTTCCATTATTTTGTCCAGACTACCACTTTCTCTAGAGTGACTGAAGTGGGACATTGGATTTCAGAGTTTTTTGGGGGAAAACCATTGAGGGCACACAGATATACAAGAATCACACATTTCCTCCTCCATGAAACCACTGAAGTGTTCACAGAAGGATTTCGTTTTCAGATGCTCCATCCCACGATTTGTAGCAGTGTATTTTGCTCATGGATTTTGTCTTCCTGGAGCAGCAGCTGGAGACCAGGCAGAACGTCCCCAAAAATATCAAATGAGGCCAGATGTCCATCCTTAGGCACTTGAATTATTCTCTAAGTGGCTGCCTGGAGAAAAGGAAAAAAAAGATTATTTTATCAGATTCACTGTAGGAATATTTCCTTTTTTGTTTTGACTTGTAGGGTTACAGTAAAACATTTAAACTTTTTGTATGAAAGCAAAACTCATAAAAATCACACATAAAATCAGGGTATTTTGGGGAGAAAAAAAGAGTTGCATTCATTTGGAAAATTTCTGAACTAATTTTAAAGCACAGATTAGGATTGGTTTGGAAGTGGGGTGAGAATGAAAGGACACTTAATTTATAGGCTAATTACAGACTGCCTTCATCTGATGGCATTCTGTTACCAGAATTTGGGATTTCATGAGGAAATTACCAATTTCCATTGCCTTCCACTGCCTAGCTTTGGCTACCTGTGGGAATGACATTAATACTCTGAGGGACAGTTCTGAGCAATGCAGAGATCACAGAGTGTCTCCCCAAATATCACCTCGTTGTTCTGGTTGCAAATGTTGGATTTAAAATGTCCATTTTTTGTGGATGTTCTTCCCTTTCTCAGAAGCCCAGACAACAATAAAACCTGATTATAATTTTTTGTTATCAGATTAATTGGTTCTGCTCAAAAAAACCCAACCTGAAACAAAACAAAAAACCACAGCAACAAAAAAAAAAAAAAAAAACCCAACTGACAAACCCCAAACATTATTTAGAATTCTTTTTTTGCTGACTTCATTTTGTCTGTTCTTTTTTCATTTGTCATGGGATCCTCATTAAAATTTATACACCAGCAGCACTTTAAAGAG
Organism: Aleadryas rufinucha; assembly: GCA_013397815.1. Lineage (NCBI taxonomy): Eukaryota > Metazoa > Chordata > Aves > Passeriformes > Aleadryas > Aleadryas rufinucha. Next base: position 45,167 of record VZTH01003804.1, on the reverse strand, counting down.
TTGGCTTTGTACAAACATTTACCAAGTTTATAAATGTGCATCACACAGACATTTCTCATTGTACCCACATTTCTGTATGGGCTCCATCATGAAGGTGTAGATTTAAACAAAGATTTAGAATCTGTCCATGTGATTTCTCTCAGCACCAGCATGCAAATAAACCATCGATTTTTTTGCACTTTTCTTAGCTCAAAACACCTTTCCAAGGGCTTGGCTTGCCTCTGTTTTCACATAAATGCAGCATTTATGTTCTAACAATTTTCAATATTTGGCCCTTCCTTTCTTTTTTTAGCTCTGCAGAGAACTAAAGAAATAAACCAAGGTGATAAAAACATCACAGAGGGTTTGGGATGGTTTTTCTTTTACACTGTTGATATTTATCATGTTACCTTCAGCATTTTGGGATTTTCCATGAACTTTACTTAAAAACCAGAGATTTCATAAAACCTAAGCACACTATTCCTACTTGTTTGAGGTTTGGGGTTTTTTTTGGTTCAGTGGTGTGTTGGAAGGGAAGAAACCCAACCAGACCAGCCTGAATATCTTTTCCATTTATGAGAAACAACAACAAGATGGAAAATCAATTATTCCTGGTCCTCCACTTCAAAAATCTCAGTTCTGTAGAGCCTGGATTTCCACACTCTTTTCCTTTTCCTTCCCAGCCAACACCACTGTCTCACTTCTAGAATGGAAGAACCTCAGACCACGAAGTATTTTCACATTCAGCCAGCACAGAAAAAGACAACCTCACTCTTGCTGCCTCGTGTTCCACGAAATGTCTTTTTAATTATGGTGATTCTACCTCGGTAGCTTTTCCTCTGTAATAAGCCCTCCCCTGTCAGGAGGAGAAATAATAATAACAACAAGCCCTGCATTAGGAGGAAACATTTAAGCCCTCCATGCCAAGCTCGCTGCCATCTATTAATTAGCAGAGGCCACGGGAGCTGTTTTTGTCCCTCTTGGAAGAGAATTATATTTGCAGCTGATAGTTTATACCTCCTGTAACAGGAGCTGCAGAAATAACCCAATAATCGCCTCGTTTCAACCTCAATTGAGGAGCTGAAGCTTCCAGGAAGAGCTCTGAGGATGTGCTCTCAGGCCAGGGATGTAATCATGGGTCTTTTCAGGATTCATCTCCCTGCCCCAAAAGCAATTCCAGGAATAAACCACCAACGTGGAAAACTCCACGTTGCTTTCTCCATTCACCCTCGCCCGCCTCCTACCTCTGTGTAATTTGATTTGCTGTTAATATTTCCAGCCAGCAATGGATTCAGCAGCAAGTGTAAATAGGAGTGTTGTTATGTTGCTATTCCCTTAATCCTATCACAGAGAAAAATTCAGGGTCTCTTAATGGCAAACATTACAATAAAGCATTATTGCTCCAAGAGCTTTTATTTAAATAGCAGAATCAACCTTCCAGCCCTGAAATGTTTACAATGAGGAAAGACATTGGTTTGTGGGTTGTTGTGTGAGGGGTTTTTTGTTTGTTTCCTTCTTTTTCAAGCTTTAGAGCACAGAACCACTCTGACAGTGGCTGTAGCACAAAGGTAAAAGAGCACAACAAACATGCAGTGATTCTTCCAAAGATGTCTGGCTGATTTCCAGCAAAATCTGCAGCTCAGCAGCTCCTGAAAAATGTTCTGGGCCAAATCTGGGAATGGTTTCATTATTTTTTCCATTAGGCAGTCCCCTTCAGCACAATGGTTTAGGCTCAACTGGTCATTTTTGGATGCCTGTTGGCCCATTTGGCCCTAGAAATTGATACTGACTGCTGCTGAAAGGAGGTATTTATTAAGGATGGTGTCTGATTTCAGGTTTTTTCGGTCTTTTTGCATCATCATCATCCTCAATTTCTGATATTTCATTTGCCCTGTGTGTAAATCTTGACTCTCCTCACAGATCTGAGGATTTTTTCGCCACCACTATCGTGAGGATTTTGTGAAGGAATTGTTTTCTGACTTATTTTCCACAATTATTTTCCCTGGGATAGAAGAAAATGTAGGGAAATAATGGCTTTTATGATCTCACTACACACAAAACCCCCCAAATATTGAAATAATCACCACAATTTTTTACACCAGGAAACAAAAAGCAGAAGCAAAGTCGCTGTCATCAGAGCACGTAAAGGTACCACGTGCCTGAAGCTTCAAGTCACAGTTATTTTGTCACTTTGCAGGAATTATTCACCAATTTTTCAAATAATTCATCTGGGAGAATTAAAATCTCTTCATAAAAAATTAAGTACCAGGAAAAGGAGATCAGTCAATGTGTAGAAATGATGAACTGCTCAGCACGGAAAACTCTCTGTTAAAAATATAAATGGAATTATCCCTTTTCAAGAGGAAATTTATATTCTCTGGCCTGATTATCATAACTTCTGAGTTTTTCTTACAGGTTTTGAAATACTGGTGGAGAAGGAAGAGGAAGGGAAACAAAACTGTCTTTAAAATCAAAGGAATTTTTGACAAATAAAGGGATTTAACACAATAGGATCTTTTAATAGGCAAAGGCTCTAAATCTCAAAGTTTTCCCTGTCTGTGCTTCATGGAACATTTATTTATTCCTGCTCTCCTGGGTGTAAATCAGTTGTAGCACTGAGTTAGTTTTTATGTACATTCTGTTCATAACTTTTTCAGTATAGATCAATCCTAAAGCTGACCTGGTTTTCATCCAGCTATTTTTCATGGGGTTTGCAATAAGAATTTTCTTACATTATTCAACACAATATTGTGTTACACTGTAGGGAAGACTCCAATGATCTGATTATAATTGTGTAATACACTCATTATTGCACTGTTGTCTGAAAAAACCCCAAAAACTACTTTGTGGTTGAATTACCTGGTTTTGGTTTTGATGTTAATCCCAGAGACTGATGGACCTTCTGTTTGCCTGAGGTAATTACATTTCTGGGCAAATACCAGTGCTCTGATGACCACAGCTTGAGGTGGAAGACTTACAAGAAAGTTTCATCCCTGTAAGACCAGATTCTGTCTCATTTGAGGGTTCTGACTCAGAAATCTTTAGTTACAGCATTTTGCCCTCTCAGAAATTGAATCAAGTATTTTTCCCCTACGTATAACCTGCAGTGCTTGGCCTTGAGCTCACGAAGTTTCCCTCGTGGGAAAGATTTTGGTTGCTGTTATGATTTCCTTCTTTCATTCTCCTTTTACAAAGTGCCAGCACTCAGAATAATGAGTCTCCACTGGGCAGATCACATAAAGGATTTATGTGTTGGATTCCTTTTATAAGTGGAGTCAGTTGCACAAAGGATCTGGTTGGCCTAATGGTAAAATAAAAAATTGGTAAAATAAGAAAATTTTCATGAAAATGAGATGTTTAAGCGTGTCCTCTCTTCTTCTTTCATTATAAATAAAAGTATGGCTTGAGAAGCTCAGCTGTGTGTATTCATATAGGAAGGAGAAGAAGGAGAGGAGCACCTCATTCTTTCTAGGATCAGGGATGAATGAATGAATGAATGAATGAATTAATTAATTAATTAATCAATGAGGAACAGTGGCTGACTATACATTAGACTTGTGTTTTTGCATTTACTTCTATTTACATATTTTGCACTGTGTTTTAAATAACTGGCAATTTTAAAAATCTGTGTTTTTACGTTCTTCAGTCTTGCTCTCTTGTGTGTGCAGTCTTTAGCTAATCAAAAGGCAATCAATTCTTAGCTAATTGTCCTCTTGGATGGCTCTTTTTACACTGTCCCATGGCTGTTAAGAAATTGGCCCTTCCCAATAGTTTGGGTTTTGGGTTAAACTGAGCCAAGCGTGGTATTTCCACAAAGTTGAGAGACTGGGGAGAAATGCTAAAGAGGTTGTGTTGAATGACAGGAAGAGCTGGAACACGCCAAGACCTTTGCTGCTGTTTATTAGAGAAAATGATGGTGGAAAGAGTCTTGTGCTCATTGTTCAGAGAAAGGTTTGTTTCATCAAGAACAGGGCTGAGCACATTTCCTTGTCTTTAAGGTGAAGGCACAGAAAAAAACGATCTGCCATAATTTCTGGCAGCACAGCACTCTGGTTTTCCACCAGCAGGAAAGTCCTGTTGATCCCACAGATCTGAAACAGCTCTGGTCTCAAATCTGCTTTTTTATCACCTTCCCTCCCAGAGCTGTTTCAAATCGTATTTGTATTAACATCCATCTATAAAATCACCACAGAAATGGCATTCTCTCAGTGGTGGGTAATTTACCACACCCAGAAAGCTCAAAGATAAACTTTGTGCGTCTTTACATGTTCTGAGCTCTTTAATGAGGGAGTCACAATGTGATTGTAAAGTCATAGATATAAATCCTTTCTTATTGTGAGTCTAACAGTAAATAATGCAAGATTTAGTTGTGTGGTTCACTGGAATAGGCAGAAATACAACAAGCAAGAAACAAAAATCTTATGATAATCTGCCCTCAGAAAAAACCTGTATTTTTCTATGTGAAATTAAAGATTTACTTTAAATAGAGGAAGTGAAATCTTCTACCACATGATACAACCATGCAAGAAGCTCAGTGTCCTGAGGAAAACCACTCTGGGATGGTGTGGACAATATCTTTAGGTAAGGAGTTTAGGGAAAAAAGGAAAATAGGTTTTGATGAAGGAAGCCTGGCTTTGTAATTCAATTCATCTTTGAGAGACACCTGGCGAGGGATTCCTCTTACCGAAGATGAATGTGAAAATTCAGCAAAAATCAGATATCTGCTCTGGCTGGGATTTACCTCATTTGATTTCAGGGTTTGATTCATTTCTCCACACAAAAGAATCTGGTTCCCTTTGGCCAGGCAGCCTCAACCTTCCATGGCTTCAGTGTCCCTGTGTCACAGCTGGCAGCTCCTGGGAATGTTAAATCAGAGAATCACAGAATAGGGAAGGTTGGAAAGGAAGCTGGAGGTGTCTGGTCCAACCTCCTTCTCCAGCAGGGCCCCCCAGAGCACGTTACTCAGGATTGTGTCCAAGTGGCTTTTGAATATCTCCAGTGAGGGACACTCCACACCCTCTCTGGACAATCCAGGGCTCGGTCACTGCACAGGACAGAAGTTCTTCTTCATGTTCAGGTGGAACTTCTTGGTCATCAGTTCCTGCCCGTTCCTCTTGTGCCATTGCTGGGGCCCACAGACAAGAACCTGATCCGACTTCTGATCCCTCCCAGCAAGCACTGATAAGATATTTATATTATATTATATTATATTACATATTATATTATGTGGCATCTCAGTTGGCTCTGATCCCCTCTTTTTGGGAAACACAACTGAGCCTTGAAGTGTGTGAATTTCTGCAGGATCCTGGCCAATACAGTCGATGGACTCTACAGAACCATTCAATGGATAAATGGACTAAAAGGTTCCATTTCAGGTGATTATCGACCCCAAAGGAAGCTGAAACACCCAATTTGCATCTGGACACCGACATGTTGATATCTAAATTTCCCAATGTCTTTAACAAACTCCACCTCACACCTGCCTTTGAAGTCACTAAAAGAGACAGGATGGCTTCGGACTCAGGGCCTCCTACCACAGCACAGCACAAAAGAGGTTCTAACAGCAACTGGAAAGGTAAAATGACTAATTAGTGTAGGCTGGCAATTAACCACAGAGGGAGCTCACTTTTCCAGCTTACCCAGCCTGCATTAGGTATTCATAACCCAATGTGGGAAGTGTGTGGAATTTCACCCCGCCAAGCAAACATCCACAGCTGAGCTCTCATCCTTCCCTCCGTTCAGAGATGATGGTGGAGAGGAGCACACCCTGAGGAAATGATTATCTTGTCCTCTGTAGACATCCAAATTATGTCAGGCAGATTGCATTCAGCCGTGCCTGTGACTGTGAAAATAACCAGGAATAATCAGTTCACATTTACATTCTTGATGTCTGAACTCAGGTGAGACAAGTAGTGCTGTAGGGGGGTGAGGTGAGCCAGATGGCTGAGCCCCCTCTGCAGTCAGGGGAGAAACTGGGGTAATCAAAGGGGAAAATCTGGAAAAAAGATGCCCTTTTGGTGGTGAGGCCTTGGCACAGGGTGCCCAGAGAAGCTGTGGCTGCCCCTGGATCCCTGGAAGTGTCCAAGGCCAGGTTGGACAGAGCTTGGAGCAACCTGGGATGGTGGAAGGTGTCCCTGCCCATGGCAGGGGGTGGAATGAGATGATCTTTAATGTCCTTTCCAACCCAAACCATCCTGGGATTCCATGATTCTCCCTTTTAAACATAAAAGAAGCAAAGACCAATATATACCAATAACTAAACCTTGTTGTTAAAAATAGCTCATCATGTTTACCCAAATTCTGTTTTATGGGCTCAACCTACACCTAGGAGAAACATGAATACTTTCTTGGCCATTATAAAGAGAACAAGCTTAGTCTTAAAACTGCATTTTACTGAATAAAAATGAGGATTATTCTCCTCCTCTTGAAAAAGAAACAGAATTGAAATTGAGTTGAAGTGGCCAGAGGAAAGCATGGAAACGAATGAATAACACAATGCATAAAACTGTTTCTGAGGACAGGAACAGCTGGTCTGTCAGCTCTAAAGAGACTATTAATAGGAATGAAGATTTCATTGTGTGTCACTGGGAAAAGTAACTTCCCTTAGGTTGGAAAAAATAACTTGAAGAAAATACAATGGAAGTAGAGAAGGGATCGCTGACAGATTTGTTTTTTTCAAGTAGAAACGCTGAAAAGATTAAAGGAGTTTATTTTTAAAAGAGTTAAATAATGGTTGTGAAAGATGAGTACAAATCAGATATGTTTTTCATATTCACAAAACATCTTATATACTTGGAATTAAGTTTACAGATCAAAACAGGCAGGACAGAATCCACATAATCCAAGGGTCTGTGATTTCTGCCTTTATTTCGGAGGTGTCCCCGGGGTCAGGCCACGGAACAGTAGCAGAATGTGGGCACACATGGAGCCANCCCTCTCTGGACAATCCAGGGCTCGGTCACTGCACAGGACAGAAGTTCTTCTTCATGTTCAGGTGGAACTTCTTGGTCATCAGTTCCTGCCCGTTCCTCTTGTGCCATTGCTGGGGCCCACAGACAAGAACCTGATCCGACTTCTGATCCCTCCCAGCAAGCACTGATAAGATATTTATATTATATTATATTATATTACATATTATATTATGTGGCATCTCAGTTGGCTCTGATCCCCTCTTTTTGGGAAACACAACTGAGCCTTGAAGTGTGTGAATTTCTGCAGGATCCTGGCCAATACAGTCGATGGACTCTACAGAACCATTCAATGGATAAATGGACTAAAAGGTTCCATTTCAGGTGATTATCGACCCCAAAGGAAGCTGAAACACCCAATTTGCATCTGGACACCGACATGTTGATATCTAAATTTCCCAATGTCTTTAACAAACTCCACCTCACACCTGCCTTTGAAGTCACTAAAAGAGACAGGATGGCTTCGGACTCAGGGCCTCCTACCACAGCACAGCACAAAAGAGGTTCTAACAGCAACTGGAAAGGTAAAATGACTAATTAGTGTAGGCTGGCAATTAACCACAGAGGGAGCTCACTTTTCCAGCTTACCCAGCCTGCATTAGGTATTCATAACCCAATGTGGGAAGTGTGTGGAATTTCACCCCGCCAAGCAAACATCCACAGCTGAGCTCTCATCCTTCCCTCCGTTCAGAGATGGTGGTGGAGAGGAGCACACCCTGAGGAAATGATTATCTTGTCCTCTGTAGACATCCAAATTATGTCAGGCAGATTGCATTCAGCCGTGCCTGTGACTGTGAAAATAACCAGGAATAATCAGTTCACATTTACATTCTTGATGTCTGAACTCAGGTGAGACAAGTAGTGCTGTAGGGGGGTGAGGTGAGCCAGATGGCTGAGCCCCCTCTGCAGTCAGGGGAGAAACTGGGGTAATCAAAGGGGAAAATCTGGAAAAAAGATGCCCTTTTGGTGGTGAGGCCTTGGCACAGGGTGCCCAGAGAAGCTGTGGCTGCCCCTGGATCCCTGGAAGTGTCCAAGGCCAGGTTGGACAGAGCTTGGAGCAACCTGGGATGGTGGAAGGTGTCCCTGCCATGGCAGGGGTTGGAATGAGATGAGCTTTAATGTCCTTTCCAACCCAAACCATCCTGGGATTCCATGATTCTCCCTTTTAAACATAAAAGAAGCAAAGACCAATATATACCAATAACTAAACCTTGTTGTTAAAAATAGCTCATCATGTTTACCCAAATTCTGTTTTATGGGCTCAACCTACACCTAGGAGAAACATGAATACTTTCTTGGCCATTATAAAGAGAACAAGCTTAGTCTTAAAACTGCATTTTACTGAATAAAAATGAGGATTATTCTCCTCCTCTTGAAAAAGAAACAGAATTGAAATTGAGTTGAAGTGGCCAGAGGAAAGCATGGAAACGAATGAATAACACAATGCATAAAACTGTTTCTGAGGACAGGAACAGCTGGTCTGTCAGCTCTAAAGAGACTATTAATAGGAATGAAGATTTCATTGTGTGTCACTGGGAAAAGTAACTTCCCTTAGGTTGGAAAAAATAACTTGAAGAAAATACAATGGAAGCAGAGAAGGGATCACTGACAGATTTGTTTTTTTCAAGTAGAAACGCTGAAAAGATTAAAGGAGTTTATTTTTAAAAGAGTTAAATAATGGTTGTGAAAGATGAGTACAAATCAGATATGTTTTTCATATTCACAAAACATCTTATATACTTGGAATTAAGTTTACAGATCAAAACAGGCAGGACAGAATCCACATAATCCAAGGGTCTGTGATTTCTGCCTTTATTTCGGAGGTGTCCCTGGGGTCAGGCCACGGAACAGTAACAGAATGTGGGCACACGTGGAGCCAGAGCCCCAGGACAGAGCAGGAGTCAATTTTATCCAAGAAAAACAATAAGGAGATAACACAAGGAGGTTTTACAAAGAACATGAACTGGACAAATTATCCTCATGCAGCTCCAAGAACTTGCCTGATATTTAGTGCCTTCCCTGTTTAGTATCTCCAACCCAGCCTATTGCCTCAGTTGTTTTACTTTCCTGCTCTCACCCCTCTCTCAAACACCCCACAGAGATCACCCTCAGGAATAAAGCCTCCAGCCTTTTTTTACACCCTCCTTTTTTAAATACTGTGAGGTTTTGCTGTTAATTACAGTCACAATATGTTTCTCAGTAACATCATGTTCTGCCTGAGCACTGAATTATGCACTTTCCTTAATTGCAGCCTCCTTCCCATAATCCCAGGGCTTTTTGTTTTGCATCTTTAGTCAGATTTATCAAAAAGGTTGTTTAGAAATGTCAATAAATTCACCTTTATGCTGTGGCTGATGGCTCATGCTGCAGTGTGGGGCTGGAGAATTCCCTGTTTTCCAGCCTGAGGAAGTGCTGGTGGAGGCACTCAGAGGAAATGCAGGTGCCTTTCAGAATGAATTTTATTATGAAAAAGCCACTTTCAGGTAACATATGGTATCTAAACCCCATTCTCCAGCTTCCACAAAGGTGCTCTGCAGCTCAGCAAATGTCAAGTAATTTTCCAGAAATGGCACCAATTGATTCAGAATATCCATGAGGGGGATTAGGAGGAATCTCAGGTCTGTTGCCTCATTGATTAAGTTTCATACCAACACAATGGCTGGTTGTTGCTAACAAGAGGACGTTTTTATGCACATCTGTTGTATTCTGAGCCCAGGGTGATGTTGTGGAGCAGCAGGAAAACAAAGGTGGTTCTTACCTTTGATTAGTTATCCTGTAATTCTTGGAGAAAAAAGAAATATAGCTTAGTTAGAGGCAGCTTATCAGGCAAGGAATTATTTTGTGACAAAAAGTAGCAAAATTTATCAGAGCAGAAAAAAATATCATGAGAAATAAGTAGGATTTCTTTCCTGCTTTATTGCATTATTGGATCTTCTTTGGGTGCATAAAGAGAAACAGAAAAGACTAAAATGAGTCAAGCAAATTAATATGATGAACAGAAATTAGGTTTTAGACTAAATAAGGTTTTAAGGATCTGTTTAAAGCAATGAAGGGATGTAAGAAGACTGAGGAACTCAGAATCTTTAATATAGGTGAGGTTTATAACATTAACTACAGCGAGATGTTACAAAAACCCAGTAAAAACAGGCTTGATTTCCTTATTAGGATGGAAAAATATTCTTACAAGGGGAATTTCCAGCTAATTAATTTAAATTTCAAGGATGGGAAGGTGGCCTGCTGTTTTGATCAGCTGGAGATGAGACAGGAAAAGCAGATGGAGGGCAGAAAATGTGTGAGAAAGCAAATATTGAGAGACCAGGTCTGCTCCATGAAGCAATGCCTTATCCTAAAAACTGCTTACAAATACTCATGTCAAAAAACTACACAAAAAACTACCCAAAAAAAGTGGTTCACACTTGGTTTTGCTCCGAACTGGTTGTGAAGACCTAAAAAACTTCATTTAAGTGACCTTCGAGGCACTTGGGATGTTTGATAGGTCTCTATTTTGCATTTTTCTTTGCATTAGAAGCAGGAACAGCCTGACACCCTGTGGTACCTGCCTTGTAGTGGGACCCTAAAAATGATTCCAGTGTGACAGGAATCACCTTGCTGACTAGTGAAAGTGGCCACAGCTTTAACTTATCCATTACAGATGGGGAAAGAAATCAAAATCAGACTTCAAATTATTTTTGCAAACTTTTAATCTCTTTATTTTCTCACAAATTTGATTTTTGGAGTAGCATTTGAGGCTTACCTGTGCAGGTCAGGGATCAGGTGCCATTTTGCACTAATGAAAGGCAAACATATAGAAAAGAGAAGGCTAAATGAGAATTTGGTTACAAAAGTTATCAATTGTATAACTGAAATATTTAGAAAAACCAGACCCAGGACTTGCAGGAGAGCTGCACATTTATGGACAAAGGTGCAGAAATAAATATTTCTTCCAATGGCATTGGATGCCTATTATGGGGTAACTTAAGCAAGCCCTGAATTTCTTCTGAATATACAGAACTTCTGAGCTTAACACCACTGGGAAATAGTGAATGATACACAGGATATGAAACAGCACTTCAATCTTATCAAGAAAAATGCTTTTGTCATGTCCATAATTTTGGTTCTCCCAGGTCCTGAAAATAGCTCGGTGCAATATTTAATGGGGCAAAAGCCAGAGCTGGTGCCCAGGTCCTATGAACCCTCACACTTAAAATATGATATCTTTTTTCCTTTTCACATTTTTTTTCCTCCCCAAAAATCTAAGCTCTAGGTAAGAAAAACTTTAGCTTTTTTAGCACCAGGAAATAAACCTGAGCTCAAGACACCTTTGTGACACAAGAGCCAAAAAGACCTTGTTCAAATTATGGAGGAAATTCTGTCACTGCACAACATTCTTCACCTGAGAGGAGGGGGATGCCAAAACCCAGAAACCCCATCTCTGAGAGTCTCAAAGGGAATCCCACACTGTCAGACCCACTCAGACCACCCCAGATCCTTGGAAAACCCGCAGCCACACTCCTGGCCCCATCAGCAGCAGGGATGAACGCAGCCTCCCTTCTTGCACAGAGAATTTCTGCTTCCAAAAACATCCCAAAACACACACTGGTGCCTGTTTCGGGATGTTTTTGGAAGCTCCCTGTTTTGCAGGTGGGCGACCAGACAGGTGCATGGAGGTGAATCCAAAATCCCCGGGGGATGATGAAGAATCCCTTTCCCTCTGCTCCCGTCCTGCGGGGGGATGCCGGGGGTCTCGGGAAGGTTCGGGGCTCTCGGGGCGGGTCTTGGGCAGGTGTGGGCGGGCAGAGCCTCGGCTTTTGGCAGCATCACAACAGGAAAGGCAGCGGCAGGACCCGGCGGCTGCTGCGGAGGATGCGAACTTTGTGCTGGCTGCTGCTCCCGCTGGTGAGTGAGTGCCCGCGGGGGAACCGCTGGGGCGGGGGAACCGCACATCTGGCTCCCGACACCGCCCGCCACAGCTGGATGGCTCTGCAGCTGCCCCGCTGCAGCCGGGGTGGGGGAAAGTCCGCAGAAGATGGGTAACTTTTCTCCTAACAGGGAGCAGGCAGAAAGGAAAAAAAAAACAGGGGAAGGACTAAAAAAAATACAAAAAATGACACAGAGATTTTAGAGGGGAGGAAAGGAAAAATAGCCCTGAGTTAGTGTGTTGACCTAGCTCCTTTCATTAAAATTTTCCAGCCTCAAGATGCTGTTAATAAATGTCTTTGCATTTCCATCCCTTAGAACTGCAGTTTCCAAAGGACAGAAGAGCATCCCTAAATCAGAAGGGCTTTAGCAGGGCTTTAGAGGGACAGAAGGGGACAGGCTGCTGTCCCAGCTGTCCTGAGAAAGGCAACTTTGTAGGAGGAGGAGGAGAACTAGAAAGGAATATTTCCTCCTGATGGGTGGGGGACATTTACCTTTTTGAGAGAGCATGGATGGTTTATAATATCACCAAGCAGGAGCATGGTCTCATGTCTCTCACGAGACATGAGACCATGCTCCTGCTTGGTGATATTATAAACTCATGTTTATATTACCACCAAGCTGTCTCATGTGTGCTGTGCACTGAGGGCAGCAGGTGAGGCTCTACCACTGGACATCAGGGAAGACAGATGAGCACAGGGACGCAATCCAAGCACGGCCATCCCTCCCTGATGTCCAGGCTCTATCCCTGGCATTGCCTGGGCTGCTTAACAAAAACCAGTGCAAACCCAAGCACCGTTGTTTCTCTTCTTTCCCCTCGATCCTCAGCCTCGGGGAAGTGTTTGGAGCCTTTCCTCTGGGTGTGATTACCAGGGACTTGTTAATCCAAATTTTAGTCATTTCACGGGGAAATGTTCAGCGTGGGCTGGGATTCAGGCTCCTGCTGGAGTCAAGAGGCAGACAGTCACCTTCCTGGGAAATATTCCACCTTGTCCTGAGAAAGCCCAGATAGGGTGGATGCTTCTCTAGGGCCTGCTTTCCTCTGTTGATAACTGTGAGAGCCTAAATGGCTGCAGACTGGTCTCGACCTTTTATTTTGAGAAGGTGAGAGGTGGGATGCAAATTTTCACACCTGCACGACCTCTGGATCTCATAGTTTCCTCTGTATTTACACAGATTTATGTACAAGGGATAGGTTGTGGGTCCTTGCCATGCAAACCTCACCAGTGTAGTTATTATCATGTGCAATACTGTTCTTTCAGGGAAAACCAGTCAGCCTAAAGGGTTAGGCTGCCACAGGTAAAGTGATTTTGGCATCTGGACCAGCCTTTTTGCATCTAATAGAGGCACAGCTCGTTCTTGCAGCTGTCAGCAGAGTGGAGCTGATCCAAAGTGATGCATCGTGCACATCTGTGGGCTGCCATACATCATTTTAATATTGCAGCACATTGCAGCAAGCTGTGCCCGTAATCAAAGAAATTCTATAAACTGCGTGATCTACACAGCTTTTGGCCTCAAATTGTTGCTCAAATATGAACATCAACTCCATGTCTGGTGAGAGGCAGTGCTCTGAATATCAGTGGGGTTTAAAGTGTCTCAATGTAGGTCTCTTTGCATGCTCGGTTAAACAGGCAGGGAAGGCCTGAGACCCATAGGATGTACTGAGGAAATAAACCTTTCCTATTCCAAAGGACCATGTCAGAGCTGAGATATAATTCCTGTATGGGTTCTGCAAATAAGTCATTAATCAATGTGAAGATAAACCAGGGGGCTAATCCTAAAAGCTTCCTCTGTGGAACTGGGCACTGTTGCCTCCTGTCAGCTCCACGGGAATGTTGCAGGATACACTTTGTGCCTTGCAGAATAGAGTCCTTGACACTAAAAAAATTACCATTCACTGGTAAGTGACAGGGAACAGAGAGCAGCGGAGGCTGAAATGCCTAAAAATGACTTTTCCTGTCTTAAAGAGTTCAGAGTCTCAGGAAGCAGAGGACAAGCAGCAGAAAAGACTCTGCCTTCACCGCTCTCCCCGCTGTGCTAAACTGCTTTCCTCTTCAAACACCTGCATTTCCCATTTCTGGGAAGGGCTTCAGCCTGATCTGATGAGTGGAGGCGAGAGTGGAAACACGGATGGGTCACCACTGAGCTGTACATTCCCTCCAGCAAAGCATTTCTAGTGGTAATGGACATATGGATCCAAACCCACGGCGAGGTGCTGAGCTCCCACTGAAACAAAGCTGGGTGCCTAAATTTGCACGTTTAGCTAATATCGGCTAATTTGTGCTGCTTCTACCAACCTGGTCCCTGCAGACCTTCAGTTCCTCTCCATGGGGAGCTGGATGGGTGGGAGAATATGGTTTTGGGTGGTTTTTTTAGCCTGGAAGGAGTTAATGGAGGGAGACAGGCTCCTGTACAGGCAGTCACTGTCCTCAAACAGGTGTCTGAGCAAAGTAGGAGGAATCCTTCCCTGGAACTGCTTGTCTGCTTTCACTGATCATTAAGGGAGACTTGATGGGGGAATTTAGATTAATCATCTACAATTAACTGTCTAAAATTAGGAATCTGGTCTAAAGATACACGTTGAGCCTCCTTCAGTATTACTGGGAAGAGATGGAATCACTCCAAGAATACAGATCAATTAAATGAACTTCCTGAAGGACTTTGACTTCCAGGTTTCAGGACTTTGGGATCAGATGACATGAATCTCACCTGTAGGCAAAAAAAAAAAAAAATGATACAGAAAGGGAGAAATTTCTCTTTAATTTACAAGAATACTTGCAATAGCAGAAAATGGGGATCCCCAGTTATTACTGTTCTGTTATTCTTCAAGCATTAGTAATAATTAAATGCTCTACCCAGTTTAGCATAGCGCTGATAAATTAATTTTTCTCAAGGTAATAGCAATTACACAGGGTTTATAAACAACATAAATTAGTGTGGCTGTGTTGTCTCATAAAGAATACGTATGAGTGGATAAATATAATGATCTACACGGATAAATATGCGTGGCAAGTGCTGTTCTATCTAAGGTCATGCAGTTAAACACAGTCGTATAAATACAGTCCAATCCACAGAGGAGCATTCAAGCATTGCTTCAACGTCTTGGAAACAATATTGAAAATATGCTGCTCTAAATGACTGTGAGGCAATCAGTGTCTCAGCTTCCCCTCTTCCACAGGTAATCGAGTTAGAGAGAGAAAACAAACACGGAAAATATCCTCTGGGTAGTCATTTTCAGCCAAAAAGACTCCTGAAATAATCTCTTTAACTGACTAAAGGGAAAGATTGGAAATGAGGCTTTAGCTTTGGGGTTGCTTCTTGGGATCAGGGTTCAGTGTCAGAGCTGGAAGCCGAGGGCAGGACTTTGTGTGAGAGCTGAATGCACGGCTGGGGACTGGAGTTCTGTCACTGCTGGGGTGACCTGGTGCTTTTCAGAGCGGTAAACATGGCTTGGGGGTGGTGGAAAAAACCTAAATGGATGCAACTGAGCTTGTAAGGTTTGAGCTGACTTTTTTTACTGCACAAGAAATCTTTATTTTTTTACAGTTTCTTGTCGTTTTCTGACAGAACACAGCACTGCACATATTGCATCATAAATATCCCAGAATTACTTACAGGCCAGGGCTTGGACAGGAAGGTTTTTACTGCACTGGGAATGCAGCTCTGAAATGGACAGGAGCTAGTGGAGCTTGGGGTGGGCCCCAGATCCCTCCAAAGCACATGTGAAAATTGGCTTCAGTGTCCTGCGCTCCCCAGTCTCAAAGATTTTTAATTAGCACTTGGCTTTTTGAGAAGGAATTAAGCAGATGGAAGGTTTTGATGAGGTACATTCAACAGACTGGGAGGTTTTCTTTGTCTGCTATTCGACCTGTCTTCAACTTTTTATTTTTTCCATGAGCCTTCCTCCATCCTAAAAACCTTTCCTGAGCATCAAAATTTCATTGAAAAAATGTGTATATTTCTGATTCTCTGCCCCATGTCTTTGGCATCCCTGGACAACTTTCAGGACAAAATGAACACTTAATTCCACACTTAAATGAGGATGCAGGAGTGGTCTTTGCTGTGCTTTTCTGTATTCTAAAATACCAGGTGAGTTTTAATCCTCCAAGGTGGGAGTCCACGTGTGACATGAATGGCAGACAACTTTGTGTGAGGGACAGCTAAAATATTCAGCCATCAGAGTCATATCAGAAGAGCTGGGGGAGCACAGACAGTGGGAACTGGGAGTAAAGGACTGATTTCAGAGCATGGCTGAGATGGGATCTGAGTGAATGCGAGCTGAGGAGGCAGAGGCAGAAAGAACAGCGATGAATATTCTCAGTCAATGATTTATGTACTTGACGCAAAACCCGTTTGTGAGGCTTTAGGATTGCAGGGCACTGGAAGCTAAAACAGATCACTGGAAAGAGCCTTCCAGTTCTTGAAGCCTTCTCATCTTGTCAATGGATTCAGCCAATTCTTTGAGCTTTGATTAATTTTCAAAAGACTGAGTGTTACTGCTGGCTCTCTGATCCCGTGGATTTGCTTTTTCAGAGGTGAATGATATATTCAGTGCCCAGCTTTGAAGCACTTCCCTTGTTTTCAGAGAGCATAGAAAATGTCCCTACTTTTCCCCAAGTGTGCTAATGGACTTCTTAATGAGTGAAGATCTGCCTTCTGTGTGACATCTAAATTACAGTTTTTCTACCCCCACAGCAGCTTAGGGGCACCACTTTTGGATGGACTTTCAGGAAAGGTTATTTTTAATTCAATTGCTTTAAGCATGGCACAAGGATGTCGCTAAAAACACTCCTCCTAGTGCTTGCTAAATCTCCTGTTGTCCACCATAAGTAAATCAAAGCCCAAAATGCCATTACTTTGATCTTTCTGTGCAGATTTGGTGAAATAAATAAACTATCATGGAACTGAGAAAATAGAAAACAATGCTATACTTACTCTCAGTGAATAAACCACTCAAGGCTTTGGTGCAATAACCCTATGGATGTGAAGAAAATGAAGTCTGAAAGTAAGAACAAGCCCAAAATTTGTCTGAACACCCCAGGTTTTTAGCATGGTCATGGTTGTCATAGGTAATGTTTTAGTGTTCACTGTGTTCCAGGCAAGATTGTTTCAGTGGTAAGGACTAGGAGTCAAAACACCCCTGTGAATTTTGGCTGAGTGCAGTAAAAAGATCTTTGTGTTATGGTGCTCAGGAATGCAAAGCTCAATTCCTTGAGGACTGTCCACAGCACTTCCTGAAACCTTCAAGTTTTGTGTGTAAATCTTGGAGTGAAGGCACCCCACTGTGATTTCCAGTGAGAGTCAGGCCAGGTTATTGCTGAGATACTGGGAAATAGTGATCCAAGAAATAGCATTTTAAAGCAGCCTCTTACACTTCTTACTGTGGCAGGGAACACTGTGCCAGATTGGACATGCCTGCCTCAGAAAGCTCAGCTCTGGTTTGGTTCCTAAATTTTCCTTTTTTAGGGTGAGCAGGAGCTACTCTTTTCCTACAAAACCTGTCTTTTGAGCAGGTGACTCCCAAATTGCCATAACATGTCCCTGCACCAAATGCAGAGCTCCTGCTTTCTAGAAAGCCCCATCACCCAACCCTTGTAGGCAGATTAAAAGCAGAAACTTTTCATTCAAGGCATTGTGAGACTCATAACAGAAAATAAGCCATGGACAACAAATCACATGTAATGCTCTGCCCACAAGGCTTTTCTTTAACTATGCAATGGTTTAATGTCTTTCTTTTTCTTAAAGCCTGAGGAAAACCATCGAATTGAAGCATCATCACTACTCTCAATTCCTTGTATATGTGTCATTTTTTCTTTTTTTACTGTCCAACAGTGGGATTACTTCCAGTGAGGCTGCAGGATTATAAATTAATAACACCAGCCTCGTTTTTTCTTCTGCTGGGAAAGTCTGTAGGCTCCATCTGAAATAGGGCTCGATGTTGATTTTCAAACACTGAAGTGTTGGTGATATTCAGTCTATGCATTGCCCTATAATAAAAGGTCTGGGCTCCTGTGGTTGCAGCCCTGCCCACCCCAAATCCAGTAACCCAGAAGGAAACAAACTTTGAGCCACTGGTTAATTGCTCTACCTCTGAGTGTCAGTGGGATCGACTGCCGTGTCACCATGGGTATCAACGAATGGGTTGGGTTGGAAGGGACCTTAAAGATCATCCAGTTCCAACCCTGACACCTTCCACTATCCCAGGGTGCTCCAAGCCCCATCCAACCTGGCCTTGGACACTTCCAGGGATCCAGGGGCAGCCACAGCTTCTCCGGGCACCCTGTGCCAAGCCCTCACCACTCTCTGAGTATCACTGTGAGTTGATCAGGATTTCCAAAAGAAATTATCAAATCCTGTTTTCTGGTGATTTATCAGCATTTGCAGAGGAAGGAGGCAGGACTCCATGGACCTGTTTTAGGTTCCTCTGTTGTGTGTAAAACCAAGGCAGTACCACCTCACCAGGGGTGTGGTATGAGCTTCCCCAGCCATTGTAAATGAAGAACGCCCCCCATTTTTCCAATAACTCTGATGAATAATGGTGATTGAGGGTCTGGTTCAGCAGGTGTGGGTTTACCAAAGGAGAGAAGACAAGAGATGAAGCCTACTTTGAGCAGCAGGAGTCTGGCACACTCACTCAGTGTCCCTCATTCCACCTGTACCAGCTGCCTGTGCCTCTCAGATCAACTCATGGAGAAAAGATAACTCTTCCTCCTCTGAAATTTTTCAGAACTAATTCTGTGTGTTTCTAGGATTCCCAACTTTTCTGGCGTGAGGTGGGAGTTAATTTAACCCACCTCTTCCAGTGTTTTTTTCTCAGAGACATTTCGAATTTCATGATTTGTTTTCATTTTGGATTATGAGTGGCTGTTGGTTTCAAGCCTTTCAGCAGAGGACTCAGTGTAGATGGTCAAGCATCATCTCAAATTTCCATGACTTTTGAACATCAAGCCTAAGAATATCCCAAACACGAAATTATCAGCTGTAACAGAATCCAGGAATTCCAGAAAGCAGAGGAATGATTTTTCCCTGTCCTGCTGAGCCCACCTTTATGAACCGAAATAGTGAGAGATTTATGGAGCAATTATTTTGTTACTTCTACTCAGAGAATTCATTTGTTATGTGTGCAAAGTGAAATATCTGTTTAAATGTGAAGTGATGAGCAGGGATCCTATTAATACCTAAAAAATTTCATTTCAGAATTGAGTTACTCTAGTTGAAGAGCAAAAAATACTATTTTAAGAGTCACTCATGCTGATTTATAAAATGTATTTTGAATTACCCACTGGAGTAATATAATGCATGAAAAGCAATGTATCTTAACTTTCTTTTCAAACAGTGCCCCTAATCCTCTTTCTGTTCTAATATTAGCATGGATGAACCATCTCTGGGGCCTCATAATTAAGACAAGTCTGTCTATGCTACTTTAAAACTCAAATGTAGGCAGAATTTTTAAAGGTTTTTAAAGAGAAATTTTTGCCCCTTGGCAGATATTATTGCTAAGATGGAATAGTCTGCATAACTACCAGTAAAGTTTCTGTGGAGGCTAAAAGAATTCCTGGTTGCTCTGCTCACTGACAACAATTTGAAGGCCAATAAATTGTTTTTCTGAGATTGAAAAGGCGATACAGAAGCTATGTTTACTTCTGCACTGACTTTTCAAAGTCATTAGAGGTTCAAAGGGCCTACAGTCTTCCTCAAAAACATCTTGGAAAGTCTTCAATCCATCATTTTCAATTAAAATCCCTGCTAACTGAGCCCCGGCTTTGTCTTGAGTAGCATAGGTTGGAAAGAAGCAAAAGCTCTGCTCTATTCCATAGAAGACTCCCTATGTCTTGAAGATCCCAATATCCCAAAAGAGGCTTTGGTTCAGCATCCTGAACACAGCTGAGTGGCTTTCTTGACTCAGTTGAATCTGGGTTTATTTCAGTTACCTAAAGATGGGTGTATAGAAGCTTTAAGACATCAAATAATTCATCTGAGACTTCAAACAATGCTTTTGAGACTTCTACATGGGGCTGACAAAATTAATGCAGAGTCTACCCAGGAGGGCTGAGATACCTTTTAACACCCCAAACAGCACCAACCATTTCTGGGGGACTGAGACATCCTTGAAATTCCCGAGGACTGCAAAAGAAGATGAGACAACAAAATCACATGTAGGCACTGATATCGTAGTTTCCATCTCAGAATTTGTTTACCTTTGCAGAGGAAACCATTTTGGGATGGTGGAGGTTATTAAGAACATCTTCACAGTCACAGGAGTTATGATACAGGACTACAGGGACATGAAACTTTCTGGAGTGGGAGATGGAGGCCAAGCAAAATATGTGTCAGTGTATAAATGAGACTAAATATCTGTAGCTAAGAGGATGAATTTAGACCCTATTCAATAACTGCTGCCTAGAAATCCATTTAGCTGTTTAAATGTACGTTAATCTGTGAGATAAATAAATTCCTTAAGCTTCTCAATCAAGTAATTAATTTTTTGTCATTTCTTCAGCTGTTAAAAGGGAAGCAGCTCCTCTGTCTAAGGTGTGTGCAGCATCCTCAGACAATGCATTCATAGAATTTTTCGATCATTCAGAGTAAACTATGGTCAAGACTACCATCCTTTAAATGAATTTATTTATTTTTAGTTGGTTTATGGAGAAGAAATATTTGTGTGGTCAGGCTGTAAGTTTAGAGAATTTGATGTGAATGTTCCCATAGCTGGTTGATTCATCTGATTTTGGCCAGTTGGTAAATATGTGAAAATCCAAAAACTCTGAACATCATTTAAGTTTTCTGTAAATCATAACTGCAAAAGAAATGGGGAAAAAAAAATGTCCAGATTGGAGAAGAGGTGCTGCATGAGCTCATTATTATGGTACACTGAAGAATCCATCTGGGATGTACACCCAGAAATGTATACAAGTTAATAATTATTTGGGATCACAGACTCCTCCTGCCGTTTTTATGTTCTATTTACAAAAAACTCTCTGAACTCTGGCTGGAGTTTTCACATTCTTAGACCTCAAAGTATAAACCACGAGGTACAAACTGCCTCTTCTCATTCTGATAATGACAGAAGTTCTTGGTTTTTTGATTTTTTTCGTCTTTCTCTTGTCAAGGTTACGGGAATCCATCCAGAATGCAAAATATTCCAGCAGGTGGTCAAAGAGGAGGCTCTCTGCTTGGAACACAACGAATCTGCCTCACCTGATCTTAAAGGTAATGGTCCTGATGGTCATTTTCTGGCTTGGAATGTTTCACATTACTGAAGTGTTTGGTGTGTTCTTTATTTACATCCAAAACTCCAAAGTAACTCCCTCAGAAGGCACTGAAGACCCTGTTGAGATTATATCATGTTGGGAATCATTCCACTCTGGTGAAAATGTTCTTTGAGGGGAAAAAACCCAAAAATTAATCCCAAGTTCTTCAAAACACTACATTTTTACAATTTAAGACATTATTTGTTTGCTTGTAAAGATTTATCGTGGTGGTGTTCAGAAGTCTATATTACATGTTCAGATATAAATTTTGAAAACTGAAATGAACATGGAACAGAGCCTCTAAAATATGTTTAGGATATTGTGTAGGGTGTTCCCTCCTGGGGTTTTGGCATTGTGGAAACATGCTTAGAAATAACTCAATGCGAAATTTCAAAATGTTCAAACTCTTTCAAAAATTCAGTCATATATTTTTCTGGTCAACTTTGCTTAGAAAAATTTGAATCCACCTCTGTGAGATTTTTCAGTGCCATGAATTTTAAGATGTTTATTTTCTGCAGAGGAATTACGAGACAAAGGTGCCTCGTGCATTTGGTTGGGATAGAATTATTGGAACCACTTGGAATTTTGCCTTTAGCAACCTGTTGAAAATTGGAGTCTAACCCCAAAATATTTCCTTTGTCTTATATATTATTCAGCAGTATTTCCAATCACTCTATTGTTTCATATTCCTCTTCCAGTTTCCTATTTTATTTTGGTGCTATTCCCTCACACGCACTTTAATGAAGTCCAAAATACCTCTGGGATACATTTTGCACTTAGAACACACAGTAACCCACCCCAAAAAAGTTCTGGTATAAATCAGGCCCATTCAAAAATGATTTGTTACCTGCATTACAGGAGGTCATACCAGGCATCTTCCTCTTCAACCCAAAAATAATTACACGGTCTTGGAATCCTCTTTGTAGCAAAAGAAATAAAGATCCCTGAGAGTTCTGTTAAACTATTTTAAAAACCTCAACCTTGTCAACTTTGGGCTTCTCAAAGCTCCTCTTTACACATTTTATTCTCTAGATATGGAAAGACTTCAGTGAAAGTCTGTTCTGGTATTTACAGCCTTTCTCAATATAGTTTGAAATTGAACATTGGAGATGGAAAAACAATTTATCCCAAATATTTTATCTGGAGGATAAAACTAGACAAAGATAGGTAAAAGTCCATTGATTGTGTTACAGTTTTCAGGAATTCAGTGGAACAAAGAGAAAGATCAAGATTTGTAGAGTTAAACCTCAGCAGTCACAGAGAACCTGTGCTGGAATCAGTCTGTGTTGCAGTTTTTAATCCAAAGTAGTTCCACATTATTTTTGTTGTACAGAACAATGTCCAGTGAGTGTCACCAGCAGAGCCCAGGTGCAATTCCTCTCATTTTGTGGCAGATGTGTAAAATAGGTCAAATTAATCAAGTTCTAAACCCCACCTTTTTTTTTTTTTTTTCCTCCACTGTCTAAAAATTCCTGGATTACTGAACAAGACTTCAATATTTATGTTGTCCACATTGATAGCTACAACTCCTACTGCAGCTGTCTTTATGGAGTCTCAGGCGACTTGGACGCCACCCAAGTCTCTTGGACACCACCCAAGACCACCAAGAGACTGGTGGTCTCTTGGTCAAGAGACCACCAGTCTCTTGAAAACCTCGGCATGAAAAATTCCCTTGCAGCCTCTGCCCTCAGGAGTTTGATATAAATTGTAGAAGACATTGAAAATAAACCAGATCTAAGACCTGAGACCTACAGGTTCTGTTCCTACACAAGGTCACACAAATACCATTTTTAACTCCACGTTGCCAAATAAAATATGTTTTTAGACCCAGCTCCTCAAATCCACTACAGCCTCTCCAAGAAGGACCACTTCAGTTGCTAAGTCTAAGTGTGGGGGCCACTGCATGTCTAAGGGGGACTGGAATTACCAGGCTTTATTAATTTGACAATTAGCAGCAGAGTTTAGGCTGTAATCATCAGTGAGAGCCAGGTATTTGCAGGGTGTGATTCATCCTGTCCTCAGGAAGAAGCCACCAATATTTGGGATGAATCAGCGCTGAAAGTCACTGTCTCTTCCTGCTGGTCACAAAGGGAACGTAGCTAAGATTAGCTGACATATTTGAGGCAATTAAAATTGCAGCTAATGAATCAGGGCCTCTATTTTCCCTGGAAAATTGGGTATACCAGGAATTTCATCCTCCCGAGGGTGATGTGAGGATAATGCTGTGGGACATTCTCAGGACTATCCTTTTAAAATCCAAAGAGTAACTTTGCTCAGCTACAGGCAAGAATTGCTTCCACATTTCAGCTCTTGACAACTTTAGTTTTGCCTTGTCATCCATCAGAGAGACAGCAGAAAAGAATAATGAAAGAAAATAACACCTCCCAACCCAAACCCCTGCTTTATACCCACCTTATGACTCCCTGGAGATTAGTTTTGGTTGGAGCATGATGGGTTTTTTTATTGTTTCAGGCACATTTACATGCTGGCAATATTTCTGTGCTGCCCCCACACTCACTTGCCAACAGCTTGAAGTCTCAGTGTGGTGCAGCTGTGACAAATCTGTGATTCACTGAAACTTCTGAAAACCCTTTTTGGGGAGACTCAGGGCCAGTAGCACACTCTGTGTCATCAGCCAACACTCTCTGCTTTAGGGAACCTCGTGAATTGCAACCACTTCCAGTGATGGTCGTTTTTATAGTGCTGAGAGATGTTCTCCTAGCCTGGGATGAATCTAATCCCTTTGGAAATCCATCACAAAAATGCCATTGATTGCCTAAGACTGGGTCTTCAGCCCTTATTTCCTTTAAGCCAGGTGAAATAGGTAGATTTTTAAACACGAAATAAAGAGGTTAAGGCTGAATTTTAAGTCTGGTGTATTTCAGTTAGACTCTGTGATGAGGAATCTCAAGTAATGAGAAAGGAGTAATGAGAAATCTCAAGTGCTGATCATTATTCAATATTCTTCTTTTGGTGGCTTCTGTTTCCACAGTAGAAAAGAGCCCCAACTGATTTGACTTTCAGATTGTGTGTGTTTGAATTTCAGGTACATTCCCTCATGAGATAAGGAGGGGGAAGGTCCAGCTGGAATACCAAGCACGAGCAAGGATGCATTCAAGGAGAAAAGGAAAACATTCCACTCCTTCATTTGCAGAGCTGCTGTGGCTCTTGCATGTGAATGAGTGGGAAAGCCACAGACAATCTCATTATGGAAGATCAAATGTGTGATGTTCTCTGCGTTGTTGTCTATTTAGAGGCACTTTTTTTTTTTTTACAGGATGTGCCAGAGATTGGGATGGTTTAACCTGTTGGCCCAGAGCCACTTTTGGGGAAGTGGTTCAAATTCCCTGCCCACGATTTTTTGAAGAATTCACCAGTACCCATGGCAAGACTTTTTTCCTATTCTTTTTATCCCCATTTTTAAATTATTATTATTTTAAATGAATTCTAGTAGTTGAGGATTCCTTCATGTTTTCCTGATTCATAATGCTGTTATGTCAGTCAGCATTCAGTAATTACCCAGATACACGTCTCGGCTTGGGGTCAGTGTTGACACTAATGCTTTGTGTTGTGCTCCACTGAATTGTTTCATCCCTTTGCTGATCTAAATATGTTGGACAAGTGCACCATGCTGCTAAATTTATAAAGGAATATGTCATAGAACCATAGATTTATAAAGTTCATTAGTTAAATAAATTTAAATAACATTAATTAATATTAGAAAGAACCTCCTGAGGTCATCCAGTCCAATCCTCCAGTCAGAGAAGGATCAAGATCAAAACTTGTGTGGAGCTTCCAGTCTGGAACAGGCAGCTCAGGGCTTTGCCCAAAATCCCCCAATGTGTTGCAAATGTATGATTTGATTTCCCCCGTGGAAGGAATGAATTTGCAGAGTTGATTTCCCACGTGAAATGTACAAGTCCCACTGCATCTCAAAATGATTGGGAATATCTCCCTCAATTTTTTAAAGGATAGATATATAGAATATTGTAATTCTTATAGCTAATCTTGCTGAATGACTTCAGCTGTAAGTCCCCAACTTAGGAATCAAAGGGGTAATAAAAAATTGTTGCTGCTCATCAAAACTTAAAGAACAGCAGCACCACCCTCCCAAAATTAATTCTGTGCTGTGTTTTACCTTTGGAGGTTTCCTTCAGAGGAACTGTACCCAGGAGGAATATTGGTCAGAGCCATTCCCACCATACGCCATTGCCTGTGGGTTTGATGAAGGTTCCAGTAAAGGACCTGAGGATCAGGTGGGTGTTTGATTTCCTGCTTCTGAACATCTCCAGAGCACCCTCTCCTCAGTAGCTGGGTGCTCCACACATCTGAGTCCTGTCAGGATCCAGTAGTTACCCATTTTCAGCGATAAACTCAAAACTTTTAGGTGTATTTAGAGCTTGTTTAACACATTAGCATATGAACACAAAGCACGTGAGCAGCAATCAGCACTTTCCATCCAACTATTTCCTCTTGGTGTTAAACTCGTGATTAATTCACTTGTCCAAACTAACAAAGAATTTGGTTCTCTGGCAGAGGTGATGTGAGTCCTCATCATGCACCCATCTCCCAGAGAAGCCCTACCTGCCTGTCCTCAGGGATTTTTTCAGGGAAAATTCCTTTGGATCCCTCCTATTGATTTTTTTTTTCTCAGATTTTCTTTGAGTCATAGAAAAATATTTCTTTACTTTATAGCCTGGTGGTCAACACACATCCTTGGGAGGGAACTCTTGAATGCCATTGAGTATTTCCACACTTTATCTCAGATGTTCAGTGGAGCAGAAAGTTAATATTTTTCCTATCTGATGATCATCACTGGTGCTCAATTAAGCTCCAGCAGCATCTCTGTCACATCCACATCTTGATATGATTTAAGTTTCCACCTTCCTCCTCATTATATTGGAGTTCATATCTGGATCTCGACCCACCTCCTATAAATAAGAATATTTGTACTTTACACTTTGGGGAAGCTAGAAAGATAAATGCTTAAAAAGCTTAAATAAATGCTAGGAAAATCTAAATAACTGCTGAAAATCCTTCTGGAAAGATGCTGGAGATGATCTGAACAGTTCAGAAGGGATGCAAGATTCAAAAAAGGATGTGTATTCTGGAGCACAGTTCTCCAGCCCTCCCACAGGGCTAAACTCACTCTCCAGGTGGCTTTCTCCAAGCAGTCCCTGGATTATGCTAAGCCAGGCATAATTTCTGGCTGGTGTAGGCTAAAATCAAGTGAGGAGCTATATTTATATTTCACCATGATGGCAGATTTCAGCACAGAGCTGCTGTCTGTGCTCTGGCTGTGTTTAGTTTGTTATTCCAGTCAAATCCACAAGGTTTGAGTACAAAAGGAAGATAAAATCAGCAATCTCTGCTGCACTGCAAACACAGGAAAGTGAGTAAAAATCCCAATTGTATCCTAAGAGAACCACTTGCTCTGTATTTTGTATGTGCAGTGAGCACTTATGATGCCTTCTGTATAAAGTGTTGTTTTTCAATCCATCCTACAAAAACAGATAAATGAATTGAAATAGTTCATTGTTCAGTTGAAGAACCCATTTTCTGATTTTCATCTGTGTTTGGAAAATACTGTACAAAAGATCAGGACTATTTCAGAAACATCAGGATGGTTTCTATAATGTCAGGGTTACAAGATCTATTTTTGGATGTACTTAAAATTGCTAATCAGTTGCCTCAACCTAGAATTGCAGCCTTTTGGATAAACAGATTTGGGATTAATTAGAGAACAAAGTGTCCACTGGGTTTATAAGGACGAAATTTGCCTGGGTTTGGAGAATTTAGTTTCTTGGGGTTTAAAATAATTAGGGGATCTTGTAGTGAACCAGAATAAAATTTGCATTGTTAAAGCCAAGCAAACAAGCTTTATTTTTCTCAGGACATAGGTTTAGGATTTCTTAGGATATAGGTCTAAATTAAAAACAAATTAATTATAAAGAATTTACAGTGCTACAATAAACAGCAAGGAAATAGCTGTTTGTCCAAAGAATTAAGGAATTGAGGTGATTTTCTTGGCTTTACCTTACCTCCACAACATGATGTAAGTCTTTGTCAATGTTTCAGCTTCCTCACCTGCAAATTGAGAGTTTTATTTCTCTTTCAGCAATAGCTGTTTATGAAAATCAATAATTATTGAATCTGGCCTGGGTCTAAAGTGACAGATTCACGAATCTCCCACCAGCATGTTTCAGTGCTCCAGAGTTTTTATGTACTGACATGAGAAAAGGTAGTTACATATCAAAGTTAATATTTTCCTGTTGAACGTGCTCAGAGGGCTCAGATGAGCCTGTGGGTTGTGAAACTCCTCTCCTGTGTAGGATTAAATAGGATTCTAAGGAAAACCTTTGTTAGCGGTGGAGGGAAAATCCTGAAGCAGATCTTGAGCACGCAAACAGCACAGAGGTTGTGGGACTGACCAGTGAGGGAAATGTGTCCCAGTGGGATGAGCACCCCAGGATGCATCCTGCAGGACCACCTGCATTGGGCTGTGTCTCTTTTTTCCCCCCAGAAATCCTATTATTCTGCATTTTGGCGTGTCTACACCGCTGGCTATGCAGCATCCGTGACTTCGCTCATTACAGCTCTAATTGTCTTTGCTGCCTTCAGGTAAATATAAATGGGCTCTTTCTCAGCATGTCTTAAGACAATTTCTCTCAGATCCTCTGTGGTTTTGTTTTGTGGGGGTTTTTTTATGGTTATTCTCTAATCATTCTAAGACATAACATCTTTGATGGTGATGATGTGCCATCTACTCGTGCTGTGGTGTATCCCTGCAGATGTTAAATCAATCAAGCTGGGCAGTCTGTCTTTGTGTCCTTAATGACACCATAAAATGGAAATGCCCTAACCCTATATCATTACTAACATAAGACAATTATTCCTCCACAAAAATGTGAACTCTTTTTGCAGGATGGACTCTGCAGAAACAGTGTCCCTTGTCCCCAAACCACAGCTTCCTAAACTGTCCATTCCCTCTGTGAAAAGCCATTGCTTCCATTACTGAGAGCTATAAAAAGAGATTTAATTACATTTAAATGCCTTGTTTGATGATGTTGGGTATCAAGAAGTGGATCTGAGGTTTGGTTGGGGCAGAGCACAGAACGGCTCCCTAACTGAGGTGGCTTGGCAGTCTCAAAGGCTGTGGCCCTCACAGAGGGACCCAGGACCACGAGGCTGATGTGTCCAAACCTTGAGGGAGATTCCTTCAGCTCAAGGTAAAAATGTCCACAGGGCAGTCTGGGGAAAGGGAATAATAGAAATGTTGGCTGTAAAAGACATTTAAGATCATCAAGACCAAGAATTAACCCAGCACAGCCAAGTCCAACATTAACCCACGACCCCAAGCACCACAGCTATGAGTGTTTTAAATACCCACGGGGATGGGGACTCAGCCACTTCCCTGGGCAGCCTGTGCCAGTACTTGACAACATTTTCCATAAATAAATTTCCCCTAATATCCAATGTCAACTTCCTCTGGCACAACTTGGGGCCTTTTTCTGTTGTCCTGTCCTTGTTACATGGGGGAAGAGCCCAGCTCCACCTGGCTGCCTCCTCCTGTCAGGGAGTTGTGGAGAGTCAGAAGGTCCCCCCTGAGCCTGCTTTTCTCCAGGTTGAGCCCCCTCAGCTTGTTCAATTTAAAAAATGTTATTTAAAATAATTAAAAGGCATTCTCATAATCCAGCCCAGGAGTCCCACAGTTACTCTCTGCTTCTGGCATCTCCTTTAAATGTGTGGTGATCCAAGGGCAATTATCCTGGAGCTTTTTTTAGCTTAAACAGGTAGCAACTGCTCTGCTCCCTCCTGTCTCACTGCCTCTCAAGTAGTGACAGATCACTTATTGCTTTGCAAGGTGTCTCCAGTCTCGTGTGCTCCTGCTTGACTTTTGATGAGACCATGAGAAATTTCTCTCAAAGAAGAATTTTTATTTTCTCTTTCCATGCCAGAAAATTCCACTGCACACGGAATTACATCCACATGCACCTGTTTGTCTCCTTTATCTTGAGAGCAGTTGCTGTTTTCACCAAAGATGCCGTCTTGTTCGCCGATGAAACTATGGACCACTGCCTCATGTCGACGGTACTGAACTTCCCCTCTCTCTTAGCCTTGGTTGAACATTAAATTCTTTGCCTGAAGGCAACATGGAGATCTTTTCATCCTGTTTCTCCTGTTGCTAAAACTGAAATCTTTAAACAAACAACATTATGTAAACGCAAAGACCAAGTGCTAAGGCTGCACTCAGATTTGATATTTAAGATCTGTTGGCTCTAATGAAGCTCTAAAGATTTCTACCAGTAAAGAATTCAATCTGTAAGAAAAACCTAATATTTCCCTTCTAAAAATCTGAAGTCAATTCAAATTATGGAACCCCAAGCCTACTGAAATGTTGTTATTTCTTCATTCTTGCACGGTAACATTGAATTTTGCCTACATTTCTAGAGAAACCAGACGTAACAATAGTAGACCTAAAAGGTTTTTCTTCCTCTGCACTTCCAGGTTGCTTGTAAGGCTGCTGTGGCATTCTTCCAATTCAGCATTTTAGCCAATTTCTTCTGGCTTCTCATCGAAGGGATCTACCTGCAAACCCTGCTGCTGCTGACCTTTGTTTCCAACAAGAAGTTTGTGTGGTGGTTCATTTTTGCTGGCTGGGGTTAGTACTCCCTTCCTCTTCGTGACATTCAGTATTTCTGGTTGCTTGCAGAACTGGATAAAATCTGTGTTTTGAGGTAAAAGCAGCCTATCAAAGGTGCCACTTTTCTGGGGGAAGTTGCCTGTTCATCCAGTGCTGCTACATCAAAGCCACACCAATTTATTGCCTTTTATATCTCAGTTATTTACACCATGGTGGTGAATGATCCAGGCCTCAAGAGGATGAGTGGTATGGCTGGATAATATCCTAGAAATATGTTAAATTCTTCCACTGACTAAAGAAGTTTGGGTGATTAAGTTGGCAGAATTTGACAGATTAATCTTAAATCATGTCAGTCCAGGCTCAGGAATCAAGGAATTATATTTTTCTTTTATTTTCAGGGATTTCCTGACTTTAAGGAATCTTTTGAGGTTATGCAGCAATCAAATTTATCTCTGATATTCAGCATAGGAATTTGAAATAAATAAGATCTCTTTCACTGTTCAGAATTGTTTATTGTGACTCAGATACTCCCTTGCCTCATCTTGGCTGGTCTAAAATGCAGGCACCCAAACTGAGCAGTTACAATGACATTTTTCAGCTCAGAAGTGAAATCCAAATTATCCTGAATAAATATTAATTTACCCTTCACCTTCAGATTTTTAGACTTTATTTAATGTAATTAAATTTCTTTTGGAGCTATTCCAATTAGGATTGTCTGAAAGCAGACTCTCAGCCCTTGATGAATCATGGCCAAATTGAGATAAGAAAGCAAACAACTCAATTAATAATGTGGTAATCCTCATCTCCTTCTGCAATCAATGGGAGGTGAGAAACACCTCAGGGGTAACTCAGATCTTAGGTGATGTGGAGGTAAATATTTCTTTTCATTAATTAAAAGCCAACTTGAACTTAATACAGTCCCAGCTGAAAGGACTTGAGCAAAGGGCTGAAATTTGGAAGGACAAACTCTGGGCCTTTCCTACAGATCTCAAATGATACTTAGAAAGAAGTTACCTCTATTTCTATAGATTCATCAGTAAAAATGTCACCTGTTTCAGATTAAAGTCCCTTTTGTGGCAGCTTTGAAAGTCACTTAGTCTTTGGAAATTCAATTCCACAGGAGGACAGCAAAAGCAATTTCTAGTTTATAGGCCTTCTTTAAAAAAAAATCATAAATGTAAAAGGATAGAAGGATAAGCAGTGATAAAGTGAGGCTAGAAATCACTGGGTCATGGATTCAGTAAAATTTTTGTGGAATTCTTATCAACTGATTGGTCTAGGGTGATTAGTAGAGCCTTTAGGACGAAAATATGAACTCTTCCAGCTGCTGTACGGATGTTTGTTGGCCACAATTCACAAGATAAAAGAGCTCCAGCTAAATAAATGGTTAGTCCAGCTTTACAAGGGCTTGTAATTCCTATCCAAACCTTCAAGAAATTCTTAGCATTTATTTCTGAAAATGTAGTTTCACAACATTCCTTATTCTCCTTTGTTATGATTTCATTCTCCTGCCCTCTTATTCATTTTTTTTTTCCTTTTCCTTGAACTGCAAATTAAATTCTCTCATAAAGTTATTGAAAATTGTCTGACCCATAATTTGACCTTTAGTCCAACCTGCTGCACTGTGAACCTTTTGGAATAAAGATTCCACGGGCCATGATATTCAAACCAATGATTGTGTTCCTGTTGATTCGCTCAGGAGCTCCCACTGCTGTGATGTTCGCTTGGGTCCTCACACGAATCCATCAACAAAACACTGGGTAAGTCAGAGCTGGGGTAAGGAAGACAAGGACATCCCATTTTTTATGGTGTTCTGTTTTTTCTGAGGGGGGAAAAAAGATGTATAGAAAAAATAAAAGAAGGAAAAAACCTCCCGTGATCCAAAGTTGTACCTCTAATTTTTACAGCTTGTACATAAGTAAGTGAGAAAATACTTTCAGTCTTGTGATTTTTATGTCCATACATGGGGTAAGAAACCCTGGAAATACCACAGAAACAATTGAAATTTCATTTAAGTTCCCTAATGCCCAGTCCTTGAAATAATCGTATGTCAAGAAAATTGCTGCTTCTGTATAAAGCCAACCACAAATTACTAACCCTAATCTCTTCAAATAAGAAATTCTCAAACAACCAACAGTCAGTCAAGTAGCTTCTTCATTTCCATTCAATTATTTTATTTTATTTTATTTTATTTTATTTTATTTTATTTTATTATTTTATTTTACTTTATTTTATTTTATTTCATTTCATTTCATTTCATTTCATTTCATTTTATTTTATTTTATTTCATTTCATTTCATTTCATTTTATATTATATTATTTTTTTAATATGAGAGCCAGATGTAAAGATTGCTTGGTAAAACCTGTCCTGCAGGCTTTCAGATCTTTTCTCATCAGCTGGAAAAGGCACTATTTTATACCTTCCTGCTCAGAACTCAGGAGAGTTGAGTAAGAAGTTGAGTTGAAAGTGGTAAGAAGAGCAGGAAAGAAGCCTGAAAACACAAATGTGTATTTCTTGACTTTGTTTTCTCTCTTCAATCTGTGCCTCTTGCTGATTAAATTTTCTTTTGATTAGACTACACAGAAACCAGGGACATTTAAACAGTGATTTAAAGCTTAGTGTCCATAACTTTCCTTTCCTGTGGTAGAAGTGCTTTTGTGTGTTGTGGGAAGCTCTCAAGGGACAGATAAAAAATCTGGTTTTGTTTGTTGTTTCAGATGTTGGGATGATGATGAAAATGGAGTGGTGTTATGGATCATCAAAGGCCCCATCCTGATCACTGTATTAGTGAGTATTTTCATTTTCCCTTGAGTTTCTGCATATAGATAATTTTATTTAGTGTGCTTTTGAAATGAGTTCTTATGATTGTAACTTAAGACAAAAAAATCTCCCTTATCCACGAATTTATACCACCTGAATTTAGGGAGGGAGCAGTCAGGTTTTAGGTCTATATCTGGTATAATCTCTGTCATAAACAATGAAGGGAACAGAGGGGATTTTTTAGACCATTTAAAATCTGAAAAGTTCTGACCAGAAGTACAAGCCATTAATATCAGACATAAAATGATACTTAGATATGCAGGTCTAAGTTAATTCAACATAACTTTCATCATATTTTATGTACAACTATATATTGGTGGGAAATATGATTATTTTTTCTAAAGCTATTGATCTGAGCTGAGAACAGATGAGCATTGGTTTATAGCAGCTCAATTCCTAAAAGTGGGGATTTTCAGTTATTTGTATCAACTGAAGGCACCTCCTGGTTTGTAGTAAATTCACAGATTTTGTCTTGTCTTCACAGATTAACTTTATTATATTCATTAATGTGATCAGGATTCTGGTCCATAAATTGAAATCCCAAGAGGGAGGAGGGAGCCATTCAAGCCACTTTGTGTAAGTATTTCTGGGTCTCTTTGTATTGACCTGTTCTATCTCCTATAAGGAATTTTTTATAGGTAGGAGAACAGAATGTTCTGCTCCTCTTCTAATAGAAAGAGAAGAAATGACAATGTGAACATTCTTTTTCATCCCAAATATCATGTCTTGTTTTTTCTTCAGGGCAAAAAGGGTGGGGTGCATGTGTCGGGGACAAAGAGCAAAGTGTGAAACTTCAAAAGCTTGAAAGTGTAAATACTAAATGTCAGGTGATGAATCCATCTCACTCCCAGTCCTTTCCACACAAGCGGCCACACAGAGAAAGATGCAGATAATTTCCTTTAAATTCTTTTCAGTAACAGGATGCAATCTATAACCAAACCTAATCCTGGCTGTTTACAAACCCCTTCACAACCATTGGGGACCCCAGTGGTAGAGTCAGAGGACCTTTGCATAACTTCCCTGGATGCAGTTGCCTCCATTTGGAGCTGTTCTCTGAATTAAAAAGTGTTCCAATATATAATTGCTGTCTCTCTCTCCATATTTCTAACCTTGTTCTTTAATTCTTGCTTTTCCAGGCGACTTGCGAAATCCACGTTGCTTTTGATCCCCCTCTTTGGGGTGCACTACATTGTGTTTGCATTTTTCCCAGAGAGCACTGGTCTGGAAGCCCGGCTTTACATCGAGCTGGGCCTGGGCTCATTTCAGGTGAGACAGACAAAATGTTTGACAGGTTGAGATGTCTGATCCGTAAAACCACACTTCAGGCTGGTTGTTAGAGCAGGATTTATTGATGTGCCCAAATTCAACGCACACATCCCATCTCACTCCTTCACGAGCTCTTCTGCTGCTTGCTCTTTTATTATTTGAAATCTCTGAGTCAGAATTCATATTAATAATAACCAAATAAATACAATATCTACCTTTATTGAATAACAATGACAGAAGGCCATCAAGACCTGTCTGTGGATTAAGGTGAACTGATTGAAAATGATTTCACAAGTAATAATGATAAGAGGGATGGTAAATAAGAGTACATAACAACCTGCTCTGCCCTTACCCTTTAGGAGTAGTGAACCATGTTAAAATTTCTTTGTTTATTTTGCTGTACCACTACTCAGAACAACAGCATGGATTTGAGAGGGTCAGGGCCTGTGTAGGGTACATTTTGTACTGAACAGCTGAGATCTTTTCACTTCCCCTTTCCCCTGTACCCCACCACAACTTGTCCACGTTGACATGTGTTGCAAATGATTCCTCTTCCATGCTTGCCTTATCTGAGGGAGAATTAATTTGTAGGACACAATAAAGAGCAAATTAATCCTTGTTGTCTCTGTATAAGGGCAATAATAAACACAAAATGTCACCAGTCCATTGAGGAATTGAATTCTATTATGAAAACTCAATGAATGTGCCACATCACCTGAATTCCAATGGAAAAATGGAAAATGTGCATTCTTTGTTGTCTTACACAGACTGTGACTGAAACCTGATGTCTGTTACTGATTCTATATTTTAAATCCTTATGTTTTTTCTCTCCCTACCCTCCCTGTCCTAGGGGTTTGTTGTGGCTCTCCTATATTGCTTCTCAAATGCAGAGGTGAGTAGCAAGTACATGAGATTATCAAAACCTTTAAAACTCACAGTCCCCTCTCGTTTTTTAATTTCCTTTCCTATTTTCAGAACAGATCTGTCTTTGATCTGCTCCTGAAACCACGACATCCCTGTATCTTTTTAGTCCCTCGGTACCTTTGTTGACTTTATTTGTATTCACACAGTTCTGACAGAAGGACACGAAATAAACTTTGAAGCAATGACCCTTTAGAAATATTTGCTGATTTTCCTGTCAGGGGACTTCTCTCCTGGTTTATTTTTGATAGCTATCATGATGATATCTCAATGGAAATCTTATGGAGCTCCTCACTTTCTCTTGGTTTATTTTCTCCTAGTGATTTTCTTCGTTTCCCCCTTCCCTTTCTTTTTCCCTTTCCCCTTCCCTTTTTCCTTTCTCCTTTCCTCTTTCTTTCCCCCCCTTTACTTATCTCCTTTCCCCTTTCCCTTTTCCTTTTCTCTTTCTCCCTTTCCCTTTTCCCTTCCCTTTTTCCTTTCTCCTTTCCTCTTTCTTTCCCCCCCTTTACTTATCTCCTTTCCCCTTTCCCTTTCCCAGGTCTGCTCACGCCATCAGGACTTTTGTTCAAACCCTTTCTTCCCTGGTTTCATAACACTGGTAGAATTTGGATAAATTCCCTGCAGTAGAGCTTTTAGTGAGCCTAAAATTTAAAAACCTCACTAAATTTGCTGGAGCTTTCTCCAAAAGAGCAGAACAAATCAAAACTGATGAGAAAATGTAAAACCACATATCCTCAGAAAAGTGAGTGGGTTAGTTGAGAATGAAACACTAATGGTGCCTCAGTCTCTGCAGTGGCTTAAACTTGGGCAATTCTCATAGACATGGAATTATTGATGTTGGGAAAGCCCTCCAAGACCATCGAGTCCAACCTGTGCCTGATCCCCACCTTGTCCCCAGCCCAGAGCACTCAGTGCCACATCCAGGACTTCCTTGGACACCTCCAGGGATGGGGACTCCAAACCTCCCTGGGCAGCCCTTTCCAATGTTTGAAAACCCTTTCAGTCAAGAAATTCTTCTTGATGTCCAACCTGAGTCTCCCCTGGCACAGCTTGAGGCCGTTTCCTCTCATCCCATCCCTTGTTCCCTGGGAGAAGAGGCCAACCCTCGCCTACAACCTCCTGTCAGGGAGCTGTGCAGAGCCAGAAGGTCCCTCCTGAGCCTCCTTTTCTCCAGCTCCCTCAGCTGCTCCTCCTCTTAAATATTATTTACTCTCCAGACCCTTCACCAGCTTCGTTGCCCTTCTCTGGACATGCTCCAGCACCTCACAGGAAAGGCTAAATGGAGGTACAAGTAACCCTACCCAAGGATGGATAATTCCTGAGATACATTTGTTGCTTAGGAAAACAATTTATAATGGCTATTCCAAGAGAGTGCCTTCAAGACTTAGCTGTAAATACAGAATGCCCTACTTCCAACTGCCTTCTGTATCGCAGACTCCTTGCCAGCAGCCTTTTAATTGCTTCAGCAGCCTGTTAATTGCTTCAGCAGCCTTTTAATAGCTTGCATATTGTACCTCACAACACAGAAATCCAGTAGGTGTTAAAAACGGGACAGGCAGAGCCTGATCTCTGGCCCCAGGATGAAGTTGGGTTGGCTTCTGTCCAGGTTTCTTAGGGATAACTGCTCCTGGAACAGCTTGGCCACTCATCACCACTTGGCAGTGCATCTGTTGTGGTTCCCTGCAATCACAAAAATTAATTATGATTTTCTGTATGTGTGTGTGTTTCTTCAGTTTTGAGTATCTGTGACAATGTGAGAGACTGTGCTGCTGCCAGGCAAGGTGTTGCCAGTATGGATGAAACTGAGGAGTGCTGGGGGGCCTTGAGTTTGCTGGGACAGTGCTGGAATACTGAATTGCTGGAGGAAATCTCTCTTTTATTTATTAGACTCTTGGAAGATCCAGAGACCCACCCATGAAGTTGTACACAGGGGTTCTCTGTGTGCCTGTGTGGTTAACAGGAAAAATTAAGGCAGAATAGGGGCCACCAAAATGATGAATATTGCCAGTGACTTTCCCTGATGTCCAAAAGTACTTCTGCATGCCATCCTCTGAATTTTTGAAATTAAATCCATTTGCTTTCAAAAGGAATAAGGACAGAGTCCAAATTCTTCTAAAAATGTGTTAAGGCTTAATCCTGACTTATCTGGGCTGAGCACTCAGGCAGACTTTTGGGCGTATTTTACCTTCAGCGTTCATTAAGCCTTAATTTTCTCTTTGTTTGTAACTTCCTACAGGTTCAAACTGAGCTGAAGAAACAACTGTGCAAGTGGCAGTACCAGGAATACCTGACCTTCACCCACAAGCACGGGGCCCTGTCCAGAGAAACCAGCCCAGTCAACTACGTCACTCAGTTATCCCTGCTGGACAAAATCAGCCCCAAAAGGAGAACCTCTGTGTTCCAGGACGGTGTCACCACTGTCTGAGCTTTTCTAGCAGGACAAACGGCTGTGACAGTGTGCTGTGCTATCCAGAGGTGGCCAACTGGATCCTTTGTGGCTTTCCATAGTGTCAGGAGCCTTCTGTAAATTCCTCGTCCTGAACAGGAGCTGCTTTTCTCACCTGGTACAGATTCGTATCACAACCCTGGTTCTCCTTCTCCTGAAGCAGAAAATCCCCTTTGTTTTGATGTGAAAAGCCAGACTTTGAGCTAGAATAAATAAACAGGTTAGCACAAAACCCCCTCCCCCTGCATTAACTCCTCCGAGGCCCAGAATGTTTGTCATATCTTTGTTAGCATTTCCCAAAATTTCCAGTTTCCAAGACCACGATTCCTAACCATCATCTAAAAGGGTTATTTGCTGGCCAAGCTTTGCCATAATGTTTTCTGATATTTTACTACTTGTTTTGAGGTGTTTTGAAAACGGAAATTAAGCACAGAAACTTGCCAAGCACTTACCTGTAGAACAGTAATCTGCTTTAAAAGGAAACTCAAAATGTCTTGAGTGACACAAATAAGTGACACAAAATACCCGCTTGATATTTTTTTTTCTTCTAAGCCTGTTGAACAGAGATTAAATTAAGCCCAAGGATCCCAAACCCTTTCTTGCCCAAAGGAAAATGCGGAGCAGCGGAATATTGAGCAGATGATGTGTGAAGGAATAAATTAGAGCAAACCCAATGTCAGGTGTCAGCGGGGCTACCTTGTGCTCAGAACGACTTACAGACCTAATCTTAGCGCCCAGATGTTGGTTTTTGTGGGACAGACGTTCAAAACCTTGAAGATCATTCAGTGAAACACCCAATTAAACTACACTTTTGTACTTCTGTGCTTTTTGAGGAGCTGCCTTTGAGGACTAAATTCTGAGTCTCGCCCAGCGTTTCTCAGCTCATTATCACCGCACCCAGTGAAGTTTCAGGGATCAGGATGCACAGCCCGGCAGTGAGGTCCGGTGAAGCAAAGTCTGGTCTGGTGAAGCAGAGTGAACCAGAGTTGTGCCTGCACCATTCTTTGGGTGACCTTCCCCTTTCTTCAGGACCGAGTTGGACTCGACCTCAACCTTTCCAAAAGCAGAGAAAAGGCACTCAAGGTACACAAGATGGGTCAAGCGTTCCCAGAAGAAGCTGCATCAGGCTTGGAAGCACTGCTGGAGACCACAGCCACTCACTCACTCTGAGCTCCAGTATCAATTAAAAAACCCCAATATTTCAGTCCCTCATTATGCTCTGCTCTTGGTCAATTGTTTAGGTCAACAGTCATTTGACTCCTGGAACCCTCTTTGCTGATTTTAGGTGCTTCATCTCTAGTTCTATGAGAGCAGAGATGAATTGTCCAAATTTCTATAAAAACGATTCAAATAAGTTATTTATTAATTAGGCGTTTATCCCACCTGTCACAATGTCATGTGTTCATTGCAAAGAGTAATTTTGTATATTCTGACTTTCTTATCAGCTTTACTTGTAAAAGTAACCTCTGCTCCTGTGTTTTGCTGCTGAGCATAGTAATGAGAATTTGTATACAAAACGTGTGATGTACATCTATACAATCCAAGTGGCCATTACAGCTGTTGTGAGCTTGTACATTTGGTTTATGTCAGCTTGGATATTTCATTTGAGTTTGTACCTTTAATTTGTGTCAGTTTGGATATTTCATCTGAGTTTGTGTATTTAATTTGTGTCCGTTTGGATATTTCATTCGAGACTTTATAAAATAAAAGGTTAATAAACCTGGGGAGCGCTAAAAGTTGTTGGATAAAGATTTGATTTGGGCTGTGAAAAGAATCCTGATCCCTTTTTGGTGACCCACCTGAGTTCGTGTGGGTGTGTTCCTGAGTCGGGAGTGCTTCAGGCAGGGATGTTTTGCTCCACAAAAGGCCTGGGAAGGCAGCAAAAGTGTGCCAAGCCGTGTTTAACTGTGCTGTGTGTTCCGTGTGGAGCCACTGCCACCTCCTAGAGCTGGATGTGTGCAGCCCACAAAGCCAGGCAGAGCTCCCAAACCTCTCCTGAATGAATTTTAAACGACTCCCAAAGGGCAGATGCAATAGATCATTAAATTACATCAGCTGCTTTCTCTTCCCCTAATCTCCTGATGTATTTTGAAGAGTTTTACTCTCCAAGAAGTCTTTTTAAATCCCTTTACAAACTACATGACACCCTGGAAAGATCCAAACCTGCTTTTCCAGCTGGTTTCCGAGGTGTTGCAGCAAAGGCAGGTTGTTAAGGTAACAGAAATTTTTAGAGTAGAGAGTAGATTTCTAACTCTCATGTCATGTCAGCAAGCTTTTTTCAGAAAGTTTGTTTGATTGGGCTCCAAACTGAAAGAAACCCTTCCAGCAGGCAGCTTTACATGCTTTGCACATTCAGAGCTTCCCTGAGGCTGCCTAATGCACCCAGAGCAAGAATTATTGGAGTATCTGAGGAGGATTTGTCCAACTGCAGAAAATACAGCTGAATTCTAGGTGGTTGCTCCTCAGTGTGTTGACAGACCTATTAAATGAGGTTTCCTCATTTAAATCAGGTGTCTGGGATTTGGAGCAAATGTGCTCTAATATGGTATTTTGTCTTTAAAATAATGGATATTTACATAGGGCTTTTAGAGGGACTGAAATATTTTTGGAGGTGCCTTTTCTTTCTCTGCCTCTTAACTCTAAAAGCAGCCTAAAAAAAGCCCACTTAGGCTTGATGTAACCTTTAGAAATTAGGCTTTTTCCAGATTCCCTCTTCTACGTTTGCTGATCTCCATGATTAGGGAGACACTGACTGGTGCAGCCACTCTGCACGTGGTGGGAAGGGCATATCCTGTGCCCCATCATCCAGCCCTCAAAAAAAGGGCTGAGGCTGCCTCAGGTCACCATGGAAGTCCATGTGA
Organism: Aleadryas rufinucha; assembly: GCA_013397815.1. Lineage (NCBI taxonomy): Eukaryota > Metazoa > Chordata > Aves > Passeriformes > Aleadryas > Aleadryas rufinucha. The sequence continues at coordinate 5,093 of VZTH01003804.1, read as the reverse complement.
AAGGTATTTATGGTGTTTTAGAATGTAGCAAAAATGAAAATATGTAGATCTGCCCTGTCCCCCCCAATTCCCCATCTGCCCATGGCTCCCTTTGATCCCAAAGGGATCAAAAAAGCAATGCTGTGGGATGGGGATCTCCAGCCCCCAGCCCTGCTGTGCCCTGACACAGCTCTGACCTCGATTTCACTAAATGTGGGCCCACTTTTCCTTCAAAGCCAGGGCTCCAAATACCTGAACTTTGGCTGGGAGGATAACAGCTGAAAGATTCAGCCTGCTTAGAGGATTTATAGATCCGTGAGGGACAGGAAAAGACCTATGGTAGCTGAAATAAAGGATAAAGAGGGGGAAAATGTCAGAAATAATTCATCTTCTGTGGAATCCTCTGTTTCAGTAGTGTGAATGTGCTTGATGCTTTAAGAATTACCCTGATGATAAAACTCCTCAGGTTTACTTTGACTATAAAAGAAATGAAGCCTTGAAGCACATCAGGTGTTAGAGAGACCAATCTTTCCCCACCTTTGCCAACTGCAACGTCTTTGTTTGCGGACAATAGAATTTCTTCTCCTGTTTATAACCTGTTGGAATAATATTTAGTCCCCAGAGGGCCTGTGGATTAAACCCAGAGCCACAGGGGTTTTTAGAGAGTGTGTTACATTGGATTTGATGATATTAATCCACAGGTCCTGTCTGATACTGATGCAGGGAGATAACCACCACTGGTTTATGGAGAAGGAACACTGTGCATGGCGAAGACTTCACCCCTGGTTGGTCTAGGACTGATTTTTCCTGGCAGAATCCAAGGTCTCCTTCCCATGGAAGCCAGCGAACCCTTTTAGCCCAAAGAACCTCTGTTTCAGGAAAAGAATACACTACCCTCTAAGTTCACAGACAAAAAGTTCTCTTTGGTGCAATTTTATATCAGAACAGACTTTTACAAAATGATAATACATTTATTGTGTCATCTACAGCAGTGTACATGTTAAAAACAATTTCTCAAAACACAAGAAAAGGTTAGAAAGCAGCAGTTGATATCTGTGTTTCCACCTCGTAACAAAGCTGAATAACCCCAGATCCCGTTACCAATTAAACCAATTTTGACCAAAAAAGGTCAGTATTAGACCCAACAGGCCAGTAGCTTTGTACCTTGACACAGTCAAAAGCCAAAATACAGCTTTCCATCCGATCACTTGGTTCTTCTCAGAGCTATAGCAGGTTGCATTGCCACTAAATTGACAAGTAGAAGGGAAAGAGAATGAACACACCAAATATTTGCTTTTTACAGATTATACTGATACACAAAGGCCTCTTGAGACTTCTCTGCAAGCACAAAGTCCATTGGGAAAGGCGTATGCAGAAGCCTAACTAATTTCAGACACTGAAGAGTGTCATATCACACAGTGTCATATCACACAGTAATTCTTCACATGGATGAATTCCCCAAAAAAAAGCCAATGGGAAATTGCAATTCGAATCATAAGGAGGTGAAAGACCATGAGGTTCAAAACATTGTTCAAGCTCTGCTGGTGTGTTTTCACACACAAAGTACAATGTGTATTTAGCTGAACTTAGCTCTTTAGTACAGATATACACGGAGCATCAACATCAGAGCATCCTTAGTCACTGCTGCATCCTCCACATCTTCCTAACTTGTTCTTAAATGCAATTCTGAACTGGTTGCATGTGCCTGACTGCTAAAATCAGAGGGCAAAATCCTACTTTTTTTCTTTTTTTCACTGCATGTGCACTATATACTATGGTTTGTTCCTGGACACAGAAGTGCTGGTTGTGTGGACACAATCTGACAGGGAGAACAAAGCGTCCTGAAAACTCTCCATGAGATCTCCTAATTCTTTACCAGGCATCCACCTCCCCCAAATCTGCTTGGTAACACCCAACAGGAGCCAGCCCAAAGCTTTTCAAGACCATCATTTCTCAGCATGCATGAGACAGAGCAACAGTGACTGGGCAAAGTTGCCAGGGAAAATTCATTTATATCTAGGCCTCCTTAGGGTCAGCATCTGTCTCCAATCTGGTCAGGGAGATGTCCTGGTGGAGAGAAACAGCCACTTGCAAAGTGTGAATCATCTGGCCCTGGAGTAGACACCAAAAATATGTTTGATGCTTGTACCCTGAAATTGCTCACTTCTCTCCCTCGTGACCAAAAAGGCAAAGTGGAGAAACCAAATTAAAGGAAGAAATCTTCACTTTTGGTGTCTAAGTGATGTGGGTGTGCCCTTAGCTGTCTGCTCAGGAACACAAGATCTCTTCCAGAGGTTTAACTCTGAGCCAAACACCTAATGCCAGAGGTGCCAGATGTTGAAAGGGACACATATCTAATATAGCCCTTGATATTTAACTCCTAAGGAAGAAAACCAGTTAAAAACCAGATATTTGGTTGTATTTTTGCATCATGTACGTTTCTACAGCTGCAGAAATGGGAGCCCAAGGAACACTGCCTTCACTGAGATCATACAGTCTGAGTTTGGACTGAATCCCACTCTGAGTTTATCTGTTTCCTGGATATCCATAGATATGACTTGGGAACTACAGGAGACACTCATCCTGTCTGGCAGCTGGATGCCAAGCAGGATCCCATGTGGAGTCCAAATATCCTGTTCTTACCACGTTTTCCTGCTTCCCTTTAGACCTTCCACACTCTGACAGCTCTGCTGAGGTCAGTCACTGCCCTGCAGTGTCACAGAGCAGAGGAGGAGAAGCACAATGTCAATAATACAAGCACACCTTGCTCTGGAAGCCTTGCCCACACGAGAAAGATCTCAGAACAAAAGGGAAAGTCTGATCTCATGGGATCACATAATCTTATGGGGAAAATCCTAATTTATTGAACTTTCTAGGTTTTTGATCTGTGGGTAAAATTTGATTTACCTTGCATAAATGCAGGTAGGACTAAAGCTCTTCAGGAGCCTTAAAGCATCTATTGTTATACAAAGAATTAACTTATTTTCCTTAATAATCTTCCATGGACACTTTAGAAACCATCTCTGGGCTCTGAAGCCTCCACAGGCCACAGGTTGACAACTTCTGACATGGATAATTGTTCCTGAAACATTACTGAAACCCAAGTTCAAATACCAAGGCAAATAAAGCCAATTCAGTTAATGGGGTTTGCATTTCTTTTGTTGCCACTGTTTGCTAAAGTCACCCTGGACATATATTTTTTTGCTATAAATCTGAAATTTCTAGTTTCTGTCGAGGCTGGGCAGGAAAAAATGATATCAAGTTGGATACTTGTATGGTTCACAGGCTGGATTTAGTAGATATTTAGTAGCAGTGTCACACAAAGGCACTGAAACCTCCCAAACTGACACCATCAGTGTATTTTAACCTATTTGAATGATGATTTCCTGCAGTATTTTGACTGAATGAGTGTTCCATCCATTTGATTGGAAAAGCTTCCCTTGCAAGATTATAACTGAAAACAGAAAAGCAAAATATTGGAATTATTTTCCTTTTAGGTTTGGCTGAGCGAAAATTGTTCAAACCCCAAATCTCATTTACACACTTTCAAGAACTGGAAATCTTTCTCTTAATTTTTATTGTTCCTTTTTTATTTCCTTTTTTTTTTTCCTCAGGATGCATGACCTGCTGCTTCCAGGTAATTTTCCTGCTCTTCTTTTCTGATCCATGTCTGTCTGTATTTGATTCTTTGCATTGGTTTTGCTGCCCAAATTTGGATTGGAACTGAAAGAAATGCATCTTAATAACATGATTATTTTTAGTCTTATCTTTCAGCTGCATGATCAAAGACAAACTGTAGACTTCATCTGAAATAAAGCTGTTTATATCTCAGGAAAAGAGAAGGAAACTGAAGACAAGATTAATATGACAAGGAATCCAAGCCAGCCAGGAGTTATTTCAACTCCAAGTTCAGATAAAGGTTTCTCAATGTCAGAGAAGTTTTACAACAACTTTCCAGTGGGAAGAGAAGTTGAAAAAAAGGTGCTGAATTTTAAAAGGAGAGGTGATCAGTTTAGGAGCGGGAGTAAAATAATATGAAAATAATGGCAATTACAGAGCTTCCTTCATATTGAGTGAATACGTTTTGTTCTTGATCATTGTGGCTTTACCTATTTTCAGTTACTGGTTTCTTTTGTCCATGGGACTTTTGAAAAAAATCCTGAATTCTTGAGCTAACCAGAGGTCCCTTCATATCCAAGCACTGGATCTATCCTGCTATTGAGAAGCAGAATTTCATCCACCTTTGATATGAAAATTTTATGAAAAGCCACAATTTTACATTACATGGGCAAGGCAAATTGTGGTAACTAATCCTTCTGTCACTGCTGAAGAGGATCAGAGTCTCCCAGGTCAGGTTTTTAGCAGGAGTCCAAGAAACTCTATCTTGTGTCCCATTCTGGTCCTCAGAATCCAAGAAATAAGTGGCCAGACTGGAGAGGGTGAAATGTAGGACCATGAAGATCATCAAAGGAATGGACAATGGGGGCAGTGAAGAAAAACTGAAGTAATTTCTCCTTGGAGAAAAGAAAGCTCAGTGGGGACCTCACCAAACTATTCCAGTACTAAAAGAGTGGTGACAAAGAGGATGAAGGTTCTTTTTTCACAAGGATCCACATGGAGAATGCAAGGGTGACAAACTGCACCAGGAGAGGGATCATATTGATATAAGAAATACATTTTTTTAGGGTGAGAACAGCCATTCATAGGAACACCTCCCCGGAGACATGGTGGGGTCCCTATCAGTGGAAATTTTCAAGATGTGACTGGACAGGGTGTTGGATAAACTCATCTTGGCTCCCTTTCCCATGAGAGGTAGGACCAGATTGGTCATTCAAGGTCACCTCCAGCCTTGGTTGTGGATCCTAGGAACTGCATTCCCTTCTGGAAGGTATCTCATACTTGCCATTGATGATGGAGAGAGTCCAGGGAGAGTCATCTTTGCAAAGGGAATCTCAAATTATCAGCACAAAGGTAATCCTTTGCAAAGGGAATCTCAAACTATCAGTTCATGCCCACTTCTGGCTGTTATTTAACTTTGTAGCTGCGGGGCACTGTCCTTTAGGTGCAATGAGAGACAGATACTGAGAAGGAGGAGCCAAACACCCAATAAAGTG